>JAFVLL020006008.1:40000-47136 GCA_021397915.2 Tor tambroides | reverse complement strand
GGGTCTCTACAGCAGCGTCTTCTTCTTGGTCCTCATGACACTGGATCGCTACGCCATCGTCGTCTACAAACACAGCATCTGTTCCAGAAAACTGCCTGCAAAAATGGCTCTGGTCTTATTTGTATGGATGCTCAGCCTGTTTGCGTCTCTCCCTAATATTGTTTTTGCCAAAGTGAAAGAGGAGACGAGCCTTAAAGCATCCTGCGGATCTGATTTTCCTGAAGGTACAGCCTGGATGTCGTTTACATATCTGAACTTCCTGAGCTTGATTCTGCCTCTGATTATCATGAGCTTCTGCTTTTGCCGGATCCTCTGCAGTAAATCAGAAGGAGAGCACAGCATGGTCAGACTCCTCCTGGCTCTGCTGGCCGTTTATTTCTTCTTCTGGACTCCATACAACATCGTCACGTTCCTCCAGTTCCTGCAGAGGAAGGGACACCTGCTTTCTTGCGAGTGGCATACTGGTCTGACTCTTGCCAAGCAGTGTGTGGAAGCGATCGCATTAAGCCACTGCTGCCTGAATCCCATCATCTACGCCTGTGCTGGACAGAAGTTCAGAAGAGCCGTCCTTACAGTCCTGAAGGAGCAGCTTCCATCGTGCTTCAGCCGACACATAACCTGCTCTCCACAGTCACCTGAGAGCGCTTCTTCTGAATATTCCTCCACACTGATCGCTTAGAGACAACACAGTCCTGCAGAGACAGCATTAGATTCTGACCGGCCCTGAGTTCCCTTTTTAATTAAACAAACATATATTGAGTTCAGTTGTCTGCAGTGTTGGGGGTGATGTGTTACAAGTATAATGTGAGTTATGTAATCAGATTACTTTTTTTCAAGTAACTAGTAAAGTAATGCATTACTTTTTAATTTACAAGAAAATATTACTGTTACTTTTTCAAATAAGTCACTCCAGTTCCTGTGTTTGTGATGTATTGAGTGACAGCTCTGGGGTTGCCATGTTGAGAGAAATCAGGAGTAAGTGCAGAGCATTGTGTGTGAACATGATCTTACTGTAGATCTAGACTAAATATCAACATATATTTACTCATCTCACCTGCACTAAAACACATTCAGTGTTCCTCAGAATCAAAAAGAGTGAAACGCAAACTCAGAATATGACCCAAACCTCCAATAATTAAATGTTAAATAACACAAATATGTATTTAATCTTATTTTATTAACCATTGTCTTTGCAAAAGTCTTTACTTTGTCTTTACATTTGCAAAAAAAAAAAAAAAAAAAATTTTTTATAGTAAAAACAAACAAGCAACCCCAATACCAGATGTGAGAAAGTAACGCGAAAGTAACATAAAAGTAACACAATTAGTTTTTTTTATGGAGTAACGCAGTGTTGTAATGCATTACTAAGTAGCTTTCCCCAACACTGGCTCTCTTTGTTCTGTTTTTTGACGATTTTGTTAACGATAATGATGTATATGTGCAGCAGGAGAATGCATGCACATATATTGAATGCATATCACTCATATTATAGATATGCAAATGATACAGAAATTAAGGATTTCATCGGCAGTTTTAAATAAACTCACTGTTAGTATTTGCACCAGGGTTAAAAATACTCTTTCTTTCTTAAAGAAATACATTTAGCCCACATTCTCAGTTTTTCTTTTAAGATGTTTATTAAGTGCCTGATCAAACACAGTATTCAGTTACTTAAAATGCATTGTCCTGGTTGTTTTACACTCTCAGAAAAAAAAGTCCCAGGAGCTCTCACTGGGGCGGTACCTAAAATGTGTCATCGTTTGCACCTTATTTACCCCAAAATGCTGCAATTTTGTACCTTAAACCTTCAAACTATTCATATTTTTAAAAGTCTTTGAGGATCTAAGGATCATCAAATGCAAAGTGTGTGTGTTTGCTTCAAGAGAGCAATCATACATTTGTGACGTGTTTTACTTTCTTTCTTTTATATTCATTTAATCTTCATTAATTCATTCATTTATAATCATTGAATCATTTATTATTCCATTTAATCATGTAATCATTTATTATAATCATTTTAGCCATTTATATACTCGTTTAATTGATTGAATCATTGATTAGTGATTAATATCATTATGTTTCGCTTGTTGTTTAGTCTTATGACTGTGTGTTTGTCTTGATGAATAAGAGATACGAGGGAATGTTTGTGGAAATTTATGGTTTGTGGGATGTTGTTGTGAAGCAGTGATTTTACACTACTTGTTAGATTTGTGTTTGTCAGATGAAGTCTGTCTATTATTTAATAAACTCTGCTCCTTTTATCATCATCACTTCATCTCCTGCTTCTGCTCTTATCTGGCTTTTCTTAGACAATGTTGCTGTCTAGTTGTTCTGTGAGATCTGTGCATGAGGCTAGCAGACCATATCTTACTTGCCCTGACAACAAATATCATAGTAAGCCAGGGTGGAAAAAGTATGTATCAGCATATCATAAAAAAGCAAAGGAAGCATTTAAGGCGTGGGATATAGTAGGCCCAGACAAGGACCATTTTTGGACCAGAAAAAGTTAACTAATTCCAAGTATAAATATGCAGTTTGTTATATTTCAATGAGGAAGTATTGGTATAACTGTCTTTTTTATTTTCCTAGTTTGTATTGTGTGTTTCTTGCTAATGGACCTCGAGTCTGGAAATAAAGTTGGACTGAATTGAATTGTAAACAGACCAAACGGATATTTTCTTACAGGATCTGGCGTCCGAGGCTGGATCTGATATTTCTGGCACAGAGGTATATCTAACAAAACACATCTCATAATGTGAACATTAACCTGCATTTATGTGCAGATCATGCACAGCTTTTAATAAACCATTGAAGGAATAAAGATAGAAATAATTTTAATTTTCCTTAATAAATAAAAAAAAAAGTAGCCATTTGGAAGATTGTATTTCACGTCTGGTGGGGTATAAAGGGAAATTCTTTAAACATCTATTTATTTGTTTTACTTGTTAGATTTCACTCCCCTTTTAGGAAAGATTATTCATGTTTTGCATTTTGGCCTTTTTCTTTGAAATTCAATGAATCTGTTCATTTTAACTAATGTGTAACTAGCTAATTAATATGTGAAAAACGTTCCAGAAATACCTCATTTGTGTGTAGCTTACCATTAGAGCTCAAACGTCTGCCTGGATCATCATAGATTTAATGAGTTCACATACTGTAACAGCTCATCTGTGTGTTGTGTTTGCTTTAGTTGGACTTTCAGATTTCACTGTTTGGAGATCAGTTTCCTTTGTCTGTATTCAATATGGTTACTCATGTTTGCAGCTGATGTTTTAGTTCATCGGTTTGTGTCGTGTTTCCTTCTGTTTGTTGTCAGATCTTGTCGTGTGTGATTTGGTTGTTCTGTTCTTTTTGCTACGCTTAGATCAACACCTCATTTTTATTTCAATCAACTTGTGACACATACAGCGTTTGATGGGAAGCTTCATCATTTAATTACTGAATTTTCCTAATTCTATGGTTTGTTCATTGAGAATCATGTAGAGCCATGAATGAAGCCCATCTGGAGACAGAAGAAGTTGTCTTGATTTAGCGTACAGTAGTTTACATTACAGTAAGTTTAGATTGTACTGTTTCTTTGAGATGAAGGGTGACAGTATACCGGCGTCTCCAACCCTGCTCCTGGAGAGCTCAGCTTCAACCCCAGTCAAACACAGCTGTTCAGGGTCACAACACAGTTACAGACAGCTGTGCAGTAATAAATACAATAAATGCATTTATAATATAAACATAAATGCTCAAAATCAGTACTATTTACATCCTCTTTTTAATCTAATATCACTGCTTAATACAGAAGGTAGAAGATATTGTTCATGAAAGAGCTTATTTACATCATTTATGTAGTGAAGTTCAGGGAGTAAACGTAACAATACACATAATCAGCACAAATTTATGTTCTGACTGAATGTAAAGAGTAAGGGTTCAGATAAAGTCTACTGGAAGCTGAGAAATAAAGCAATATTTAAATGTTGTATCTCAGGTTTAGTCAGATCAATCTGAAACAGGTTTTACAGTGTTATCTTCTGCATCTTGCAGCATTTGTCCCATGAAAACCAAGAAAATATTGTATGGCATTTTCCACTCTCACACTGAGACTCGGTATCAAATCTGTTCTGTACCTTTAAGACTTTTTAAGGTAGTGCTGAGGGTGACGCAGTACAAGTAACTTAATCAGAGTACTTCAATCAAAGTCAAAGTCAAAGTTTTTTTCAACTACTTTTAAATGTACAAGAGTTACTTTTTTCAAATAAGTAACACCAGATCCTTTGTTTCCCATGTATTGACTGACAGCTGTCCTTCATGTTGAGAGAACTCAGAAACAGAGACACTTCCTTCACAGCTGGCAAAAATACAACTTCTGTTTATTTACTGTTGTTGTTAAAACAAACAAGCATGTGTAACTAAGTAATGCAGTTAGTTACTTTTTTGTGGAGTAAGGCAATATTGTAATGCATTACTTTTAAAAGTAACTTTCCCCAACGCTGTCTGTAAGTAAATGACTTGAGTTATTAGTTAGTTTCTGACTTAGGGTAGAAACCTCATTTGTTTTTACTGTATTTGCCATGTTGCCTGTTGCACTGTTGTTTTCCTGCCTGGGAAATTTATTCATTTATATCATTTTATTTATTTTTGTCAGTACTTAGTTTTTAAGGAGGTAAAAACAGTCCTTATCAACCTGGGTTGGCAGCACTGGAATTGTGTAACACTGAAACTTTTGGAGGGTTTTTTGGGGAAATGGGCGTGTCTTTTCCTGGAGTGGGCGTGTTTTGGGAGTTTTGGGGCTTTCCTGTTTTGTAAAGCTTGTTTATTGATTTGATCTCACAGATTTCCCAGATTCAGCTGCCATTATCAAGAGACATGACCGAGGAGCCGGGGACTGGAGCTGGTAAGAGTCTGTTCAATGCAGTAATACAGCTTTTCTGTAGTGAACCATTCGAGTGATTTTACTATCGTTACATATTCAGCAGCAGACGCGAGATGTTGTCATGGCAACCAGACACACCGTACGCAAAGTATTCTCTGCGCTCGTGTGTTTTTCCCGCGCTAAACTAACACGATCTCAAAGTAGCTTTTATTAAACAAATGAAGGTGTGGAAAGCGCTTGTGAAGCTCAACAGGCAAGCAGTATGTTATTATCCGACAAAATACACAACTTTATTACACGGATGAGATTGCAGGAAGCATTCGTGGATTTGAGTTATTCATTTATTTTCAAAATAACAATTCAAAACGTGCTTAAACTACACACATATTTACTTTAGAGTTGAAAATATTGTTTATTTAAAAAGATAAGCTGATATATTATGTATATGAATGAATAAATTAAATGAATATTGAGTAAAACCTCAGTTTCACTTTCATTAGTACATTCTAATTTTTAATTGTGATTTTTGCTACAGTGTAAATTCTAAGCAATCATTTATTAAAAAGTGAAGAATTAATAAAATACCCAAAATTAAAATCAGCATTATTATGATAGGAATTTAAAAGTGAAACAAGTATTATATAGGTGAACATTTAAACATCTTCTCAAAGTCCTCAGTTTACAACACTTAATGCAGATCATGCCTGCTCTGAGCAGTAGATGTCAGAAAAACACAAACTAACATTCAGATCCTACTTGTGTAAGCACAGTTCTGATCGTTGGTTTGCTGGGAAACGCTCTGGTCCTGTGTGTCCTGATCAGATCCCGTCACAGATGCAGTCTGACAGACGTGTGTTTGCTCAATCTGGCCGTCTCTGACCTGCTGTTTCTCGTCTCGCTCCCTGTTTGGGCTCACAGTGCCGTGGTCGAGTGGGTTTTGGGGACATTCGTGTGTCACACCGTAACCGGTCTCTTCATGATGGGTCTCTACAGCAGCGTCTTCTTCATGGTCCTTATGACACTGGATCGCTACATCATCGTCGTCTACAAACACAGCATCTGTTCCAGAAAACAGCCTGCAAAAATGGCTCTGGCCTTATTTGTATGGATGCTCAGCCTGTTTGCGTCCCTCCCTAATATTGTTTTTGCCAAAGTTAAAAAGGAGGCAAACCTGAAAGCATTCTGTGGATCTGAATTTCCTGAAGGTGCAGCCTGGATGTGGTTTACATATCTGAACTTCCTGAGCTTGATTCTGCCTCTGATTATTGTGAGCTTTTGCTTTTGTCGGATCCTCAGCAGTAAATCAGAAGAAAGGCAGGGCATCGTCAGACTCCTGCTGGCTGTGCTGGCTGTTTATTTCTTCTTCTGGACTCCATACAACGTCGTCATGTTCCTCATGTTCCTGCAGACGAAGGGTTACATGCATTCTTGTGAGTGGTATAATGATCTGATTCTTGCGATTCAGTGTGTGGAAGTGATCGCGATAAGCCACTGCTGCCTCAATCCCATCATCTACGCCTGTGCTGGACAGAAGTTCAGAAGAGCCGTCCTTACAGTCCTGAAGGAGCAGCTTCCATCCTGCTTCAGCCAATACATAACCTGCTCTCCACAGTCACCTGAGAGCCAATCTTCTGATTATTCCTCCACACTGATCGCTTAGAGACAACACATTCCTCCAGAGAGAAGGTTACAATGCCCTCCACTAATATTGGCACCCTTGATAAATATGAGCAAAGGCGGCTGTGAAAATAAACCTGCGTTGTTTATATTTTTGATCTTGTATTCAAAAAATTCACAAAATTCTAACCTATCATTGAAGTAAAACAATTGAAAGTGGGGGGAAAATCTCATTGTGAAATAAATGCTTTCTCTAGTGCATGTTGGCCACAATTATTGGTACCCAGTTATTGCTGCATCCTTTTCCCAAGATAGCATCCCTGAGTTTTCTCCTGTAATGCCTGAAGAGTTTGGAGAACACCTGATAAGAGATCAGAGACCATTCCTTCATCCAGAATCCCTCCAGATCCTTCAGATTCACAGATCCTTGTTGGAGCATGTTTTGTGCTCAGTGACCCATTTTTGTGTTGATTTTGATGTTTGTTTTGGATTATTGTCCTGATGGAAAATCCAAACATGGCCCATTATAAGATTTCTAACAGAGGCAGTCAGCTTTAGATTTTCTTATCTGTTGGTATTTGAGAGAATCCATGATGCCATGCATCTGAACAAGATGTCCAGGACCTCCGGCAGAAAAACAGGCCAACAATATTAA
>JAFVLL020006008.1:30000-35000 GCA_021397915.2 Tor tambroides | reverse complement strand
GAGCTGTCAGTCAATAAATGGGAAGACAAAGTAATCAGTGTTACATATTTGAAAAAGTAACTCGGATATTTAGAAGCTACTTAAAAATGTAATCTGATTATTTAACTCGTGTTACTTGTAATGGATTACCCCAACACTGCCCTTGATAAATATTGCAATTAATTGAGCCAAGCCTGTATTTACACTCCCTTTAAAATACATAAGAAACAGCACTGAATTTGAGCAGATCTTGCTCTGAATTCCTCCTGCATGTGTAATTATTCTCACTCTGATGACGTCAGACTCATTACAGCCTGAACAGAACAACAGAAGCAAAAATTCACCTAAAGTAGAGACAGAGAGCTATTGATCAAACACAAGAGAACATACAGATCCACAGCAGAATAAAGGTTATCTGTCAGCTGAAGAGTCTGACTCTTCAGACTCAGAAATATGATGCAATCAGACTTTATGAGTTAAAACGCACACAACAAGCAGAAAATGAACAGAATGATCATTGCATCATATTTCGAAGCCTGCTTTAAATGCATGAAGGTTGAACAGCAGAAGAGCTGAAGATGAAGACCAGTTTCATATTTTAAGCATCTGTTGACCTTATCAGACTGATTTGATTGAACAGGATTTCATGTTTTAGAGCAGATGTGCTTAAGCCGCCTCAATACAAAGGGCAAAAAACTATTTAAAGGCTGATATGTAAATGTTGCATTATATCAAAGATTAAAACTTGATTTTTAAAAAAAATCTCTAACTTCACTTGTTATCTACATTTAAATGCAAATTAAATGTTCAAAATGACAAAAAAGAAAAAGCATTATATACAACTGGATTACTTGTTTTTAATTTAAATGAAGATATGCTTTAATAGCACGTCCGTTTCCCCATGGCTGAAGGCATAATGGGCCAAATCATCTGTTTTTCTGTTTTATTCTAATAACTAATAACATCCCAGAATTAAATCCACTGATAATACTTACTGACGTTCTGTAGTTCTCCTCCAAAATGACATCACTTCCTGCAGGATGATGTCACAGAGGAAGTGGCTTCTGTGATTTTACAGAAGACTACGGAAAGAATTTAAAGCAACATTTAAAAGGTGTAACATTTAAATCAGACAAAGCAAATCGTGAAGTTTTTCACTGCAAACATGACACAAATCAACATCCTCCCAGAGAAATCATCTAAAATCCACCTCACTGTGATTAAAGAGAGCTAAAGTGAGTTTAATATTTCATTTCAGTGCATTCAGACATACAATTATATTGCCAAAAGTATTAACGCCTCCTTCTAATGAAATCAGGTTTGACTACTTTAGTACTTTATGAGTATAAATCTTAATGTTAAAGCATATAATGATATTCTAGGAAATTGTGTGCTTCTAATTTTATAGCAATGGTTTGGACAAAACCCTTTTCTATTCTAACATGACATTGTCTCTGTGTATAAGGCTCGGTTCAAAAAGACATGATTGATTGAGTCAGTGTGGAAGAATTTGACTGGTCTGCAGAAAGCCAAGTCCCAATCCCAGTTGAACACTGGCTCTGGTGTGACTGTAAATGCAGATCTTGAGCCAAAAACTCATCACCAAACACCAATCACTTGTACATATGGGTACAGTCATTTTAGACACTTCCAAAACTGTTGCAACAGAGATGGAAATACAATTTTTAAATACATGAATTATGTTCCCATCGTTGTTGCCACAGATTTGGAAGTGCATTTTTCTGTTCTAAAGAAGGGGGTGCCAATACTTTTGTCTATTTAGTGTATGTACAAGTCATTGGTGTTTGGTGATGAGTTTTTGGCTCAAGCTCTGCGTTCGGTTTGAGATGCTTCTGTTTTCAGATGTATTCATCATGTTTATGAATTAATTAGCAGAATCTGATGGTTCTATTAAAGGCAAACGGAGATGAAACGACTGAAGTGACGAGGGAAGCATTAGAAGAGTTTACCATTACATTTCAACCCTGTGACAAAGACAAACTAACTGATTACACTGCATTTCATTCAACTCAGAAAGATAGGATTTTCATCCAATAGAAGTCAGAGTTCCATTCGAAACTTGTGCAGACACTCGCGTTTATGACAATGCAAAAACATATTTCAGAAATACAAACAGTAACAGTAAGAGTGATTGATAGTTTTGCCTGCTAGTGCATGTTCACCTGACTGGATTCAGAACATACACACTCATTAAACTCCATCCAATGAAACCCTCTAAACTTTCACCAGAATCCCAGAGACTCCTCCAGACATTTTCCCTCATTCAGATTCTGTATTTTCACCTGTAGCAGATTTCAGAAGGAATATTCATCCATCTTCATACTCATAATTGTGAGACAAAAACTCCAAATTCAGAGATAAAACTCATAATTGTGAAACATAAACTCCAAATTCAGAGATAAAACTCATAATTGTGAAACATAAACTCCAAATTCAGAGATAAAACTCATAATTGCGAGATATAAACTCCAAATTCAGAGATAAAACTCATAATTGTGAAACATAAACTCCAAATTCAGAGATAAAACTCATAATTGTGAGATAAAAACTCATAATTGTGAGACATAAACTCCAAATTCAGAGATAAAACTCATAATTGTGAAACATAAACTCCAAATTCAGAGATAAAACTCACAATTGTGAGATATAAACTCATAACTGAGACATAAACTCCAAATTCAGATATAAAACTCATAATTGTGAGATGATGTAAACTCACAATAGCTAGATATAAACTCAGAACTGTCAGAATTGTGAGATATAAGCTCAGATTCGGAGAATAAAAGTCAGAATTGTGAGAAAAACTCTTAACTACACTTCAAACATCTTTGGCCTCTCAGGCAATGAAACAGCTTTATGGACAGAGATATTAAGTAAGAACATGATTTTAGACGGAACGCAGCATTAGTCCTTCTCTTGGGCTCAACGAGATCTGCTTTAAAGACACACTGTTGATTAATATTTAATTAACCGACCCCAAAACTCATCCGAGAAACTACACTTCAACGTCTCATGATATTTTAAATATATTGTAATAGACATTACATTTCAGACAGTACTGAACCACATGAACCACTGTGCTAGCTAACGTCAGGATCGACTCATGGTTCGTTTGAGTTCAAGTCAAACTAAAAATTAAGTATAAACTGAGAGCATACAAGTGTAAGTTAACATCTCTGAGGCAAAATGCAAACATAAACATTTCCCACACAAGCAGGGAACATTTCAAATGAGATATTGCTATCAAGTCAATTTCTAAAAATAATTGATAATTTGGCGTTTAAAAAAAGTGCAAGTAGACGACAGTATAAAACATGCTGCTCAGACAGCCAAACTTCACCGATAAACGAAAACAGCCACATATAATCTACTACTGGAAGTATAAAGAGGTTTGATAATCTAGTGGAGCATAGCTGTGCTATCATGCTGAAAGTCTCTTACTTCCCATTACTTCGTAATTTCTTAAGGAAACAGTACTAAAGACTGAGTGGGTCTAACACAGTCTCGCTTGCTTTCCGACGACCATCAGACGATCAGCCAAGAGTTAAACTTCTACACTGTCCATTTCAACATCTTCTAAAGTGGAATCCGATTGGGAAACCATTATGAGTTTTTGTTTCTTTGAATACTGTCTGACCGAGGTACACTCCTGATGATGTGTCTGATCACGAACTTCTCTGTCTTTTTCCAAAACCTCAACAGAGCTCTCTCGACTGAACGTGGCATTGTCTGTGGACTCGAAAGACTCTCCGCCAAGGCCTTCGAGTTTGGTGTAGCCTCCGCTGCTGAGGCCTTCCAGGCGAGGACAGCTGAGACGTCTCGATCGCACCACAGTAGGGGTGGATGGACAGATCTCCAAATCGATAGATCTGGAATAGTCCGATAAAGCACTCAAGGACAGGTGAGATCCGGTGACCTTGCGACTCGGAGAGCCAGAAGGCAGCAGCTGAACCTGCGATCCCTGCAAAGAAACGCGAGGAGCTCCTTGCAAACTTCCACTGCTCCGGTAAACCTCCACCGAATCCGGAGGAAGCTCTGGATGAGCTTCCACTTTGGCCTTTGTGATGCTCCTAGATGCTACCAGATCCTCCAGACGTCTACAAATGGCTTCAGCATCCAGGACCTCTCTTTGGGCCTCTCCGGTTTTATCCGAACCCCTTCTTTCCGAAGCTCCTCTGTGGTTGAGCTTCATCATTGGCAGGGTGAAAGCATTGACCGAAGTGGATACGATGGTCCTAGTTTCCCATTGCTTTGCAATTCGGCTCTGATCTTGATAGATACTATAGATGGTGTCCGTAAAGCTCTGTCTTTCCAAAGACGAGACTCTTGGGATGGTTGAAGATGGACGTCGCGATGGGATCATGCTACCTTGAGATGATCCCTTATGAGGGGAACCGTATGATTTGGTGTCTTTCGATTGGCAATAATTCACAAAACCGTTGAGCGGCGCGGATTCCTTGCTCCGCAAGCTATGAATGTCAATCACCGTTGAGTAGATGTCTCTGAGGTTAATGATTTTGGTCTTTTTGTCTCTGTTTTCGTGAAGTACCGCATTGGCACAAATGAATAGGAAGATCCCGATGCCCATGATTAAAGGTCCGAACACTTTCAGCTTGTCCGAATATAAGTATCTGTTGATAAATGCAGCAAATGCTCCCAGCTTAGGCGGATCCGGCTCAGCAGTCCCATTGGAGCCATTATTGCTCCTGAAGTCTTTATGTAGGAGATCCCAAGGCGGTCTGACGGTCACATTGAGTAATTCTCGGCTCTCGTAAGTCCTCTGTGCGTTCATCAGTCCCGGGTAAAGTGGACTCTCTTTGGGCCAATAGCCCAACACAGCCATGGCCACTCCAACCAGAAGCACCAGAATCCCAATGGCAGCAACCAGTCCGGATACGGAGCACAAGTTTAGCTTTCCTTTCACCACGACTACTTCATTCTTCCTCTTTTTCTTCGCTTTCCTCTTGCGCTTGTTTTCGGCGCGGTTCTTCGCGCGGAGG
>JAFVLL020006008.1:0-25000 GCA_021397915.2 Tor tambroides | reverse complement strand
ATGCTGATTGATTGAGGTGTGTTTGTACAGTCTACTTAACTTTATATTTTGAGAAGTAAACAAAAGTTTTTTTTTAAATGGTAAAAATTGTGTGTGAGTTGGTGTTAGGTTATAGTATTTATAACTAGCTGTCTATAAAAACAATAATAGTCTATAGAATGATCTTATTTAGAGAGCTGAGTAAACGTGAGTGTGTGTGTGTGTGATGCATTTAAAGACAACTGAATGATTGTTTGTAGCAGCTCAACACAAATAACAAACATACAAACATATCTGCTGTAATGAGGTCTGATGATCTCACACACACACACACACACACACACACACACACACGCTGGTTGCCATGGAGAGCGTGTGTTATCGTGCAGCGTCTCTGCTGGATCTATTCTAACCTGATTTAGTTGCTCCAGCGTTGCAGCAGCATAATGAAATTAGTGTGTCTAATGGTGCAGAGAGGCCCTGTCTCGCTCTCTGTCTCTCTCTCTGTCATTCTGTCTTTCCTCAGTCTTTGTCTTTTATTTTTTTCAAATCGCTTGCTCTCGTCCGGTCTGTCTGTCTGTCTAGAGCTAATTATTGTCTGTTTTTCTCCGCAGCCATTAGGAGGAAGGAGAACGGCTGGTATGATGAAGAGCATCCCCTCGTCTTCCTCTTTCTGGGGTCATCTGGAATTGGTAACTTCTTTCTTTTCCCAACAATATTAAGCCTGTATCTCTTATAAGTCTCTTTGTGGGAAAAAAAAGCATCTGTTAAATGCATAAATGTAAATCTTGGTTTGTTTTGTTGTTCATCCAGAGGCACAAGCGTGTTTCTCTTCAAGTAGTCACGCAGGAGTTTTGAAAAATTGCAAAGTGATTTACAGTCTAATATGATATTCATAGACGCGTTTATTCACCAGATCTGTCATTTATGTGTCATCAGATGTGATAAACACACATGCGTTCAGTCGTGGAGTCAGACAGGCCTCTGGCGTGATCTACTTCCTGCAGTCACACCATATGATTATTTACCGCACATCAGTCGACTTCTTTGTTTCTGTTTTTTTTTTTTTTTTTAATGTAAGACACTACAAGATGTTGGTTTATTTTGCTTCCATAACATGTCTTCTTTCAGACTAGTGGAAAGAAAACATCCTAAATACACATTTAAGTGTTTATTTTATTGCACTTTATCTATTTGCGTCTGTAGATTTTGATTGCAATACATATTTATGCATAAACAGGCTGTTTTCTTGAACTTGTTTCTCCACTTCAGCAGCACTTACAAACACCAGAACTTAGAGTTTTGTTCCTATCTATATTCTGAAGGTTTTTACTGTGGGGTTTGTTCATATATAATTCCCACTGATTTATACAACATTTTATTTCTGAAAACATGGTGAAAATGCATATTTTTAAAGTCGGTGAGTTTGTTTCTTCACTTCAGCAGCACTTACAAACACCAAAACTTAGAGTTTTATTCCTATCTGTATTCTGAAGGTTTTTACTGAGGGGTTTGTTCATATATCATTTGACTGGTTTTATTATTGCAGTTTGTCTATTTGCATATGTAAATTTAATTTACAAAACAATCCTTAAAGGTTGTTTTCTCAAAATGAGTTTTTTCTCCACTTCGGCAGCACTTGCATACACCAAATCTTAGAGTTTTATTCCTCTCTATATTCTGAAGATTTTTACTGTGGGGTTTGTTCATATTTCATTCACACTGATTTATACAACATTTTATTCCTAAAAACATGGGGAAAATGCTTTTTGTTTCTCTTTTGATGGTATTTTCTGATTTATGGAGTGATAAAAACAGATAACCAAAATCTCTTCTATAAAAACCTTTAACTCTAATATGTCAAGATAATCTAACAAAACTTTTTCACCTGGCTTTATCTGGTGTTCAGATCTATTTTCTGGAAATTTGTGCTAATTAGTTCATATTTAATTCGATAATGCACCATTTGCCTATCTTAACATAACATTTCATACAAAACAACAATATTGATGTACTATAATCAATAAACTGTGGAAAATATGAAATCTATTTGTTAAAATTGTTACCAGTGTTGTCTGTGTTTAAGTGAAATACACTCAAGTTTTGATCATAAGCATAAACACAAAAGCACACAGAGATGATCTGGAGTCGTGAGTGTTTGTCTCGTGCCCTTTGATTGATGAAGAGATGTTTCTCCTTTCGCCAGAGGCGTGTCTGATCACTCGCCATCAATATTCAACAAGTCCCTCCACTTACCATATATGCCTTTATTAAAATTCATAAGAGCGATATTTACTCTCACAGACTACATTACCCTGAGAGAAGAATGAAGGGAGGGAGAGATGATGGAGACACGTGCCACAAGACGCCAGCAAAATAAACACAGTAGTCATCCTGTCTGAGAGAGACTTCAGCATCTGATGCTGCTTTTGCGTCATAATGAGTCAAAACCACTCGCATCTTCGTCAAAATCTGGCTGTCACGTGACTGCTGTGATATTTTTAGCATTTCTGGTTTTATTGTTTGATAAAATGAATTGCATAGAAGCAATTAAATGTTTGACTGTTGTTTTTCCAGGGAAAACTGAGCTGGCCAAGCAGGTGGCACGGTACATGCATAAAGACATTAAGAAGGTCAGTCAGTAAATAAACCTTCTTCTAAAATGATCTGCTTCTCATGAAGGGCAAACAACAAGATTCTGATGCTCTTTTATACAGGGTTTCATCCGGATGGACATGTCTGAATTTCAGGAGAAGCATGAGGTGAGAGACACGTGTATTTTTGCACAGAATTCACAGTCAAAGTCTCTCAGTTACTGGATTTTGAATGATGTTCAAAAACAACAAAATGCAAGAGTAAAATCACATTGTCTGTATTTACTTAAAATCCCCTTATATATATCAAGTTAATATTTCGTTTTTATTTTTAATATTAATAATATCATATTATTGTTATTAATAATATTTAGTTTTAATTTGAATAACATGATGATAATAATAATAATTAATAAATGTTTGTTTTATTTAAATTATTATTGTTTATATTATTTTAATTTGACATTTTTATGATTATATGCATGATTACAATTTGTATTTTTATCAGTTTTAATTTTAAAATTTACAAATTTTACATTTTTGATTTAATTATTTTTTTGTAAAGTGTTTGCTTAGTTTTTTTTATATTTATTCATTTTAATTTGACATGATTAATACATTTTGTTTTATTTAAATATTTATTTATATTGTACATTTGTTTTCAATTATTTTTGCAAGTGTTTTATTTTGATAGTTTTTATTCAACTATTAATTGTTTTTGACATTTTTATGATGTAATTTTTTTGTCTATTTTAAAATTATTCATTTTAATTTCACATTTTTATGATTTAACTAATTTTTAGTAATTGCTTTATTGGGATTGATTTTTATTATTATTTATGAATTGCATACAGTAATGTTGTGTGAAGCTGAGCTTGTGTGTCTAGAAGTCTGTTTCTGGTTTAGCAGAAGCGGATCTCTGCGCTCTGAACGGAGATGCTCTTTTACTGTGATTCTCCTTCATAAGCCATTTAGTCTCGCTGTTACACAGTGACCTTAGACTGAGCCTAAACACACAATTCAATCACGCACTCTTATTGTATTGATAGAGGACTGTCACTGTCACTCTGCTGGGCCTGATGAACTGTGTGTGTGTGTGTGTGTGTGTTTGATCTAATCATTGAACTGATCCCCTCAGAGGTCAGATCTGCCCAGTTCGCATCTTCTTTGTCTTTCATGTCTATGTTCTCTGTTCCTCGTTTCTCTCTCAGGTGGCGAAGTTCATTGGTTCTCCTCCAGGGTACGTGGGTCATGAAGAAGGTGGTCAGCTGACCAAACAGCTCAAACAGTGTCCGAACGCAGTGGTTCTGTTTGATGAGGTGGATAAAGCTCATCCAGATGTGCTGACCATCATGTTACAGCTCTTTGACGAGGTACAGGTTCACTTCATTAACCAACTTAGAGTCATCTGTGAGAACAGACTGATTTAGTACCATAATATGGTTATATATCCAACTTTATGTATGTAGCTGGTATAATATAGTTAAATATCCAACTTTATATATAGAGCTGTGCGATAATATAGTTATATATCCAACTTTTTATATAGAGCTGTGTGATAATATAGTTATACATCCAAGTTTTTATATAGAGCATGATAATAATATAGTCATATATCCAACTTTATATATAGATATGTTCTAATATAGTTATATATCCAATTTTTTATATAGAGTGTGTGATAATATAGTTATATATCCAACTTTATATATAGAGTGTGACGATAATATAGTTATATATCCAACTTTATATATAGAGTGTGACAATAATATAGTTATATATCCAACTTTATATATAGAGTGTGACGATAATATGGTTATATATCCAACTTTATATATAGAGTGTGACGATAATATAGTTATATATCCAACTTTATATATAGAGTGTGACAATAATATAGTTATATAGAGCTGTGTGATAATTATATATCTAACTTTTTATATAGAGCTGTGTAATATAGTTATATATCCAACTTTTTATATAGAGCATGACAATAATATAGTTATATATCCAACTTTATATATAGAGTGTGACAATAATATAGTTATATATCCAACTTTATATATGTAGCTGGTATAATATAGTTATATATCTAACTTTATATATAGAGCTGTGTGATTATATATAGCTATATATCCAACTTTATATATAGAGTGTGACAATAATATAGTTATATATCCAACTTTATATATATAGCTGTGTGATAGATTGATGTTTGTGTGTGTCTGTGGTTCAGGGTCGACTGACTGATGGGAAGGGGAAGACGATCGAGTGTAAAGATGCCATCTTCATCATGACGTCTAATGCAGCTAGTGATGAAATCGCCCAGCATGCATTGCAGCTGAGACAGGAAGCTCAGGAGCAGAGCCGCCGGCGTCTGGCTGAGAATCTGGGTGAGCAATAACACCTGACATTTAACTTTACATTTACAAGAAAATCATGTTTGATGACCTGCTTCTGTTCCTGCAGAGGACGTTCAGAAGAGCGAGATCACCATCTCCAACACTTTCAAAGAGCAGGTGATCCGCCCCATCCTGAAGGTAATCCGCCATCCTCGTGCGTTTCTCACCGCAGCTCAATGATTGGCTGCTGATTAGAGCTGGACGATTAATCGGTAAAAGATCGAGATCATGATTGTTCATTTCTAAATGATAACGATTCTCCCGTGTCTATTAAACGTTTGAAAAAGTCTTACTGGAACATTCAAATCTGCTTTTCAACCACACAGTATTAATTCTGTTCGGTTGCATTGTTTCAGAAAAGTGACTTAAAAGTGTTTGTCGTTGAATCATTCAAAAGATTTGTTCAAAAATGCTGATTCTGATATATATATATAAAAACGCTGATATATATATAATTTTTTTACATTTTTTTTAAAATTCATTCAAATTAATTAAATATTTTTAAATAGACTGCAGCAATTCATATTTTGTCACAGCGTCTAGTAAATGAAACATTATTTTGTTTAGTTCAGAATTGTGGGAGAATCGTGATCTCTATTTGAGACAAAAAAAATCGTGATTCTCAATTTATCCAGAATCATGCAGCTCTACTGCTGATGTGTCATCGGACGATCTGATTGGTTGTTTCAGGCTCATTTCCGACGGGACGAGTTTCTGGGGAGGATCAACGAGATCGTTTACTTCCTGCCGTTCTGTCACTCTGAATTGATTCAGCTGGTCAGCAAAGAGCTCAACTACTGGGCCAAGAAGGTGAAGAAACCAGACGATCCTGTGACTTTAAACACACACACACACACACACACACACACACACACACACTCTCTCTCTCACACACACACACACACACACACACACACACTCACACACACACACACACACACTCACACACAGACACACACACACATACTCTCTCTAACACACACACACTCACACACACACTCACACACACACACACACACACACACATACTCTCTCTAACACACACTCACACACACACACACACACACACTCTCTCACACACACACACACACACACACACACTCACACACTCTCACACACACTCACACTCACACACACACACACACTCTCTCTCACACACACACACACACACACACACACACACACACACTCACACACACACACACACACACACACACACACTCACACACACACACACACACACACACACATACTCTCTCTAACACACACACACACACACACACACACACACACACACACACACACATACTCTCTCTAACACACACTCACACACACACACACACACACACACTCTCTCTCTCTCACACACACACACACACACTGGGATCAATAGCAGCCTGCTGCTCTGACGACTGTAATCATATTAGTGAAGTTAACATGTGGTCTATTCATAAATATTTAAATATGTATAAAACTTCATTTCTGTCAGGCGTCTGCCTGCAGGGACAAACGCACTTGTTCAAGACCTTCAGTCATACATCAGTGTGTGTGTGTGTGTGTGTGTGTGTGTGTGTGTCATTTGAAATGTTTATACCAGAATTTTTAAAAAAATCTACATGATCTGATGCGTTACAGTGAGAGAAATAACCAGTTTTGATGTTAAAAAACATGTTATTTGATATCAATAATATTATTAATTTTATATATACAGATGCATCTAAAAAAATTAGAATACCGTGAAAAAGTTAATTTTTTCTTGTAACATTTCAAAAATTTTAACTTTCATATATTCTAGATTCATTGCATGTAAAGTAAAACATTTTAAAAGTTTTGTTTTAATTTTGATGATTAGAGTTTACAGCTCATGAAAGGCAAAATCCAGTATCTCAAAATATTAGAATATTTCCAAAGATCAATCAAAAAAAGGATTTGCAAAACAGAAAAGTTCAAGTTCTTTAAAGTATGTTGATTTATGCACTCAATACTTGGTCGGGGCTCCTTTAGCATCAGTGAGGTGTGGCATGGAAGCGATCAGCCTGTGGCTCTGCTGAGGCACTATTGAGCTTCAGCTCCTCTCCTGGTAGATGGCTGCATTGACTTTGGACTTGATAAAACACAGTGGACCAACACCAGCAGACGTCACGGCAGCCCAAATCATCCCTGACTTCAGAAACTTCACACTGGACTTCAAGCAGCTTGGATTCTGTGCCTCTCCAGTCTTCCTCCAGACTCTGGGACCTTGATTTCCAAATGAAATGCAAAATTTACTTTCATCTGAAAAGAGGACTTTGGACCACTGAGCAACAGTCCAGTTCTTTTTCTCCACAGCCCAGGTAAGACGCTTCTGACGTTGTCTCTGGTTCAGAAGTGGCTTGGTAGCTCTTTTCCTGAAGACGTCTGAGCGTGGAGACTCTTGATGCACTGACTCCAGCTTCAGTCCACTCCTTGTGAAGCTCTCACAAGTGTTTGAATCAGCTTTGCTTGACAGTATTCTCAAGCTTGTGGTCATCTTCTGTTGCTTGTGCACCTTTTCCTACCCAAATTCTTCCTTCCAGTCAACTTTGCATTTAATATGCTTTGATACAGCACTCTGTAAACAGCCACACCTTTCAGTAATGACCCTCTGTGACTTACCCTCTTTGTGGAGGGCATCAATGTTCATCTTCTGGATCATTGCCAAGTCAGCAGTCTTCTCCATTATTGTGGTTTCAAAGAACAAGAGATACCTGGAATTTATACTGTATGGATGGTCATTAATTGAAACTCAAATGTAAATATTCTAACATTTTGAGATACTGATTTTTGACTTTCATGAGCTGTAAGCCCTAATCATCAAAAAAAAACAAAAAAAAAAACTTTTGAAATGTTTAACTTTACATGTAATGAATCTAAAATATATGAATGTTTCACTTTTTGAAATAAATTACAAGAAAAAATGAACTTTGTCACGATATCCTAATTTTTTGAGATGCACCTGTATATCAGTATACATCATATATTAGTAATTGTAAATATGTATAATGCTATTAATATAAATTATAATTAATTATGGTTAAAATTACTGTATTACATTATTATAATTATACATATAATAAATTATATTTAATTAGGATTAAAATAATATATATATACGTGTGTGTGTGTATGAGTATAATTTAGTATCATTTATTTTTTATAATTAAAATTACGATCAAAAATAATATAAAGTTTTCATTACAAATAATATTAAATAGCTTTAATAAGAGATATATTTTGGTGTGTTGGATGTGTTTCAGGCCAAGCAGAGGCACAACATCACGCTGCTGTGGGAGCGTCCGGTGCTGGAGCTGCTGGCGGGAGGCTATAACCTGCATTACGGAGCACGCTCCATCAAACACGAGGTGCTGATCAATACCTGCTAATCACTGATCAATACCAGCCATCAGGAGAATCACCTGAACAGCACTGAGAATCAGACATGTTTCTTGAATCAGCATATTAGAATTTCTGCTCATCATCCAATCAAGAACTGCTGCACAGAACCAAGTAGTCAAATTTGAGGTTTTCACAAAAATGAGTTCATTAAGCCCTCGTCTAGCAATCCCAATGCTCCAAATACTAATTAAACATGTAAAAAATTCTTTATTTGTACGTTTTCTGAGAGGAGTATCTTTTCTCTGCTCGCTTCTCGAGCATGCGATCCTGATATACACACAGAATTACAGTATTTATGCAAGTATTCATGCAAACATAATCTGCTATGTCTTAAGTGAACGTCTAGGAAAAAACATCAGATGTGTAACATTATATTAGATCCGTGCATTACAGTAGATCTTAATATATAGACCGTCTGTCTCATTATTGTTGATCGAACAATAAAAGAACAGAGGGAATCACTTGCTGCTCTTGATTGAACTGCTTTTGTAATTTTAATAATCACTTTACATTTACATTATTTAGCAGACGCTTTTATCCAAAGTGACTTACAAATGAGGACAACAGCAATCAAAACCAACAAATGAGCAATAATATGCAAGTGCTATGACAAGTCTCAGTTTTTTTGTTAATTATATAATAAATGAAAACAGATAGAATAGAAAAAATAGAGGAAGCTAGTGTTAGAGGCCTTTTTTCTAAACAGTAATAAAAAAGAAAACAAAGAGAGAGAATAGAATTAGAATAGAGAGTGCTAGAGTTAGAGGGTCAACTTTATTTGTAATGAATACACTAGGGATTTTTCATTTGATTATTTGTTTTTCTTACTTGAATGCTTTTGTTTAAATGTAAAATGAAAAGGTAATGCATTATTTGTTTCGTATTTGTTCTACTGTTGTTGTTTTGTTTTTTTGCATCTGTTCTTATAACAGCAAAGATAAAAAATAGCTATATTGTGATTATTAATATAGTAGTTATTAAGAAAAGAGCTGGAGGACAAGACTTACGAACCTTCAGAAAACTTTAACTCGATTTTTCTCGAAATGGACTTTGCTGACTCTATCGACTTCAAACAGCTGTAGATTTTTTGATTTCAGATTCCAACAAATCATACATCATTTTGAAAAACTTTTAATGGAGAATGTGTGAATAAAAATAACTCATTTTTGCTCATTGTTACTCAAAAAAATGCAATATACTACTCATTACTAGTTACTCCTTTCAAAAGTAATGTTATTACTTATTACTTTCTAGCAACAGTAATTAGTTATACTACTAGTTACATTAATTTTCCTTCACGCTCCACATAAGTTGCATATCTTCCCCATAAAATTCTTCTAAAATCTTACTAACAATATATTTCTGCCTTATCATTTGGCCATAATCCACACTGGATCGCAGTCAGAAGTTATTACAAACACTCAGAGGTGATTAGTAATGTTTAAGTAAAAGTGTTGTATTATTTTCATTAATTGTTATGTGTAGCTTGAAGCCAATTGTAGTTATAATTTCTCTGTTACCCACATACTATTATATTCTATGACGTATTTTATCAAAAGAAATCATATAAGTTCAAAAGAAAATGTTTCATTCTCTAAAAATATTTTATACAATTTCTGTCAGGATCAGAAGGATGTAACGCCAGAGTAAAGTAATGCCACAACTTAACCATCAGTAACTTAATCAAAAGTAACTACGTAACTAGCTGTTTTATGGAGGGTAACTGTAATATTATTACTGAAATCTTATTAGTAATTAGTTACACTACTAGGTACTGCAAAAAGTAATATTATTACTGTAACTAGTTACTGCCAACACTGGTCATTTTGCCAGCACAGGTCACATTTGTTTCTTGGATGTACACTGTAAAAAAAAAAAAAAAAAAAAATCCGTAAAATCTACTGTAAAAAAACAGCAGATGTGGTTGCCAGAATTTTACTGTAAAAAGTACGGTAGCAACGTTTTAGGGTTTACGGCTTTAATTTAAATTTACAATTAAAAACCGTATTTCTTTAACTGATGTAATGTTAATATACCAACCTGTTGAAGTTCTGAAATCTGTTTTGTACCCACACTGATAGCTGTCAAAATCAGGTGGTGATGAGAAAGTCACATGATCAACCAAAGCTCACCACAAGCAGCTTTTCCACAAGCTGAGAAGAAAAATACTAATATATAGATATATATATATAGAAGGTGCACAATGTCATTCACACAAACACTAAACACCATCATGGTGAGACTCATTAAACTGAAATATGCAATAAACATTAATTTAACAACATTAGATGTAACATACAACCCTAATAAACATAACTGATAAGAAAAAACTAAAAAGAAACATAGTTATTTCAAAGAAAAAACATCAAATTTGAAATGCAACACAGGGAATTCTGGGTATGTCAATTTACGGTTTTTCCCTGTAAATTATACATTCTTTTCCCTTCCAAAAACGGTATTTTACCGTAAAATTGTCTGAAATGTCTATTACAGTTTTTCACCGTGTGTAGTAGGGGAACTTACCGTTAACCATTTATCAGGTTTTTACTGTAGCATTTTCAGTTTTTTACCGTTAAAATCGCGGTAATTTTTTACAGTGAGATGTGATGCTGCTTCTGTTACATTGTGGCTGTTTACATGTCGATCAGTGTGATTTGCATTTAAAGCTGTGTTGTTTTAGTGATTGAGCACATTTACGTGCACGTTCTTAAGCTGATTATGCTTAATAAGCCGAAAACGCACATGGTCATGTAAATGCGGTAACCCGTTTTCTTTTATCAAAGTAAAGTTATAAACAGCGTAAGCATAAACCGGTCGCCACAGGTAGTTTTTTGCCTCTTACTTTGATTTTGCGCGACATGTAAATGCAAAAACCCACTTTCTATCGGCTTATTGAAGTGACCAAGTGTGATATGTGACAGATACACGTCGTTAGTGCAGATTTAAGCGACAGAGCAAACGTTATGCAGTAAAAAAACAAGGAAATATATATATATATATATACTCTTTCATGACTCCAAAAATGATAGAAAATGTGTTCTCATCTCATGCAGCAGAAGTAGAAGTGGTTCAGTCAAAACGCTGCATTATAACTGCATGAGAAGATAATATATGAGCTGTAAGTTTCCTGCTGACAAGTTGCAAGCTTTATTTAAAATCACAACTGATAAATGTATGGAATACTCGGAGTCAGATACACAAATGTGAGCCCGGAGCACAAAAGCAGTCATAAGTAGCACAGGTATATTTGTAGCAAAAGTCAACAATACATTGTATGGGTCAAAATTATCCATTTTTCTTTTATGCCAAAAATCATTAGGATATTAAGATCATGTTCCATGAAGATATTTTGTAAATTTCTTAGCGTAAATATATCAAAACTTCATTTTTGATTAGTAATATGCATTGCTAAGAACTTCATTTGAACAACTTTAAAGGCTATTTTCTCAATATTTAGATTTTTTTGCACCCTCAGATTCCAGATTTTCAAATAGTTGTATCTCAGCCAAATATTGTCCGATCCTAACAAACCATACATCAATCGAAAGATTATTTATTCAGCTTTCAGATGATGCATAAATCTCAGTTTTGAAAAATTTACACTTATGACTGGTTTTGTGCTCCAGGGTCACAAATGATTTTGATGTCGTAACCTGATTTATTAATGAAGTCATGTAGATGCAGCTTACTTGTGTTATCAGCTTACTGATGTGCATGTAAACGGGGAAAACTGGTTATTTTAATAAGCTGATATTTTGTGTGTTTGTCTGTTGTTGTGTGTTTGTTTGTGTGTGCGTGTGTGTGTGTGTTGTGTGTGTTGTGTGTGTTTGTTTGTTTAGGTGGAGCGGCGTGTTGTGAATCAGCTGGCAGCTGCGTATGAACAGGAGCTTCTGCCGAAGGGCTGTACTCTGCGTCTGATCATTGACGGAGGACAAGAGAAGGATGGAGCTCCAGCTCTGCGTCTGGAGGTTGTGGGTGAAGACAGCACTGCCCGAAAACTGGACATCCGGCCGCCACTGAACCCTGAGGACCTGACATACGCCCATCAACTTCACTGAGAACCACAGACAGAATCAGTTAGTGTTGGTCTGGTAATGAATCACTCGCATCAGATCACCGGCAGAAACGTAAAAATGACGTAATGCTCAGCTCTACGTCTGCAAACGTTAATAACACACATCAATCACAGCAGCTTTATGATGTTTGTAATAATGCAGATCTCCATCACACTTCCAGAGTGTCTTGTCATCTGTATATTTAAGATAGTTAAAGTATATAAGAGAAAGTCTTTGTGGTGCATGTGATCACTGATGTTTTATTTTCACCAGCAGTGTGAAATGTTCATCAGAATGTATTATATGCTTTAAAACACTAATGTTTCTGAGGTTCGAATTAAAATGTTAATGTGAAATGTAAATGGAGTTCATTTATGCTCCTGCACTTACTGTGAATGATTCATTAGCTTCATTCCAAAGATTTAATTTAACATTGCTTAACTATATAGGTAACAAGAACTAACAATGAAAAATTATTATTATTATTATTAGACATTATTTGAATGAATATATATATATATATATATTATTATTTTTTATTAAACAATAAATATTATACAATTTATAATATTACTGTTAATTTTAATATTTACTAATACATTATTAAAATTCAAATTAGTTACCATTAGTTAATGCACTGTGAAATAACATGAGCAAACAATGACCAACTTTATTTTATGGCATGTAATTATGCATTTAAATACTGAGTAATATTAATTGATTACACTTTATTTTAAGGTGGGCTTGTAATTAATTATAGATTTAAGTACTGAGTAATATTAATTAACTACATGTACTTAATATATGGTTAGGGTCAGGATTAGGGTGTGGCTTTGGCTTACTTGCATGTAATTATGCATAATTTATTGTTATTATAATAGTTAGCACATGTAACAAGGACACCTTAAAATGAAGTGTTACCTATTAATTAACTGCATGTGTTTACTATATGATTAGGGTTAGGTTGAGGGTTTGGTGTAGGGCTAGTTGCATTTAATTATGCATAATTTATTATAAGTACATGCAACATGAAAAAGTGTGACCTTGTATTTTTATTTACTACCATTAACAAAGTATATATTGCTCACTGTTAATAGATGAACTATTGTTAGCGAATGAGACCTTATTGTAAAATGTTACTGAAAGAATGTCTTCATAATCTGAATCATAATCCATGTCATTGATCGACATCATTCACATCAGTTTCCACATGGAGAAAATAAATCAAGTCCTGCTCTGCATTTTGTCTTGAATATTCAGTTACACTCAAATTATGTAAAATTACAAAAACAAAATTGGTTAGCATGTCGATTTTAACCACAAAAAAATACAGTTTCTTATCATTCAAGTGATTAGAAGAGAAACTGCACTGATAAAGTCCTGCAGTGGAGCAGAAACATGAACATCTTCAGGTGCTTTTGTGTAAAACATCAGTGTTTTGTGTGTTTGTTGCAGGTTCACTCAGTCTTTTATGTGTTTAACTGTAAATGAGTTTTTTTTATTCTTGTACACAAAACTAAATAAAGTTGAGGAAGTCAAATCTCTCTCTGACGGCTGTTCTTTGACTGTTTGCTGCTTAACAGTTTTAGTTGAGGAATGTCGTGATCTCTGCGGGTCGTCGAACGCCAAGAAACATGCAGCAGGAATGTGTTTGAGAGTGAGTGAGTGTGTGTGTGTGTGTGTGTGTGTGTGTGAGTGAGTGAGTGATGCAGAAGGAGGAATGCATCACACACATTCCTTCTTTTCTCTGCATCTTTCTTTACACATGTAGGGATTCACTCAGTTCCTGTGGGGATGAAATTAGCATCGTAAAACACAGGCAGCATGCAGCGAAACAGAGCCCTGCTGCCCACCGGACCTCCCACAACACACACACACACACACACATAGTAAAGCAGTGTGTGTGTGTGGCATTTGGCACGATTTTGGTCTGGCCCTTCAGTGCTTTTGCAGTATTTTGGATGCAAACGCTGCATTAATGTCAGTCTGTTTAAATCAGAATCATTCACTGGCGTCTCTTGGGGAACTGCAGGTTGTTTAGGGTTTGTTTTATTTATTTTGATTTAATTTTATCTGCAAATTTTATTTGCTTTTTTGGATGAAAACAACACTAAGTGAATTAATCTGAATAATGATGGCATTGTCTTTTACAGCAGAATCTGTTTTCTCTGCTGTTTTCAACGTAATAATAAATGTTTTTAGCAGCAAATCAGCATATTAGAATGATTTCTGAAGATCATGTGACACTGAAGACTGGAGTAATGATGCTGAAAATACAGCTGCGCATCACAGAAATAAATTACATTTTAACAGATATTCACATAGAAAATTGTATTATAAATAGTAAAAATATTTCAAAATGTTACTGTTTTTGCTGTACTTTGGATCAAATAAATGCAGGCTTGGTGAGCAGAAGAGACTTCTTTAAAAAAA
The DNA here is from genome assembly GCA_021397915.2 of Tor tambroides. Classification (NCBI taxonomy): domain Eukaryota; kingdom Metazoa; phylum Chordata; class Actinopteri; order Cypriniformes; family Cyprinidae; genus Tor; species Tor tambroides. The sequence continues at coordinate 10,123 of JAFVLL020006008.1, read as the reverse complement.
ACAAAAAAAATGTACTGTTCATAAACATTTGACTGGTAGTCAAACACAGTAAACAAGTAAAACTGCAAATGTTTACATGTTCATTGAAGAGAAAGAAAAATAAAGCATTAGTAAGAGAGGAAAAAACAGAGTTGAAAGATATTGCAGAAGTCTGTTTGAGAAGGGTGAATAGAGAAGTGAATGAGTGTTCAGAGGTGTGTTTGAGAAGATGCTGCAGCAGCAGATCTCATGTTACTGAGAGAATCTCCTTCAGCCTCTAAAACAGTCCAATTCAATTATAAACCGAGAGAGAGACAGCTTTCATTACTCTGTCTCACACACACACTCATGGTAATGCCGTCTCCTCTATCAGAGTCTGAACTGATCCGGCACACACACACACACACACACACACACACAGCCGTGAACGTCTCTCGTCCATTAACGTGTGTGTCCGTGTCTTTTAACGGCTGCTGCTCTCTCGTCTCTCTCTTCTCCTCCAGTCCCAGCGGACAAACCTGCAGGAACACAGAGAATTATTGATTTACCATTTACAGTCCTGTAGCTCTGCATCTGAGAGATGAGAAATTACACTGACAGAGAGAGAGAGAGAGAGAGAGAGAGACAGCACACTTCTGCGTCTCTATCACTGTCCCAGAGAACAGGAACCTTCTCACAACTTCATGAACAAAAACCTTCTTCCACTAACATTATCTGGTCTTTAAAAATAACATTCTCTAAACGTTAGCAGAAAAGCATTATTTATACATCGTTCATGGAATGTTTTGTTTCTGAAATGTTTCAGTTGAATGTTTTTGAAATGTTGCTACTTGTTTCAGAACGTTCAGAGAACTTTCAAAAGTAACATTCTCATAATGTTTGCAAAATGATACAATGGAATGTTCCCTTAACGTTTGAATAACCAAGAAAAACATTTTAAAAAGGATGTTTTGAACGTTCAGAACATTCAGAAATAATGTTTTCGTAACTTAATGGGAACATCAGCAAAACGTACTTAGAATAATATATATAGAGAGAGAGCTATTAATGTAGATATAAAACGTTTGATTTTGACTTTGAAGTGACAATTTGATCAATTTGTCAGTTGCTTTGATTTGTTCTTTTATGTGCAATGTTTGCATATTGCTTTATGTTTGCAAATTATTTTTGCTACAGAAATCAACAGTTATATATCATGCAAAGGATACGCTACAGTTTTATGACTATCTAATCATAGTTATATACAGGTAGCAAAAGATATTCAGTGCATTTATCAATGAAAAAGTGTCAAAACAAAGATGTGAGCGTTCTATACTGAGGCTATTCCTTTGCATTGTTGACTTCAGCTGACGATGATGATGATGAACGTTCTGTATTGTTTTTCTTCGCTTGGAGTCTTGACAGTTTCTTTGGTGATGTGAGCGTTCCATTCTGTCATATTCACTTGCAGCGTTCTGTTTTATCATATCGTTCGCTAGCATTTGTTGATTAATTTTGCTGATTGTGATGGAAGCGTTCCACTTTGTCGCGTTGAATCTGTCATTGAGTTTAATCACAGCGTTCTATTTTAGTTTTTTCCAGACGGTTTCTCAGTGGGAACGTTTATAGTGGTTTTATTGGGCAGGTTCTGGTTACGTTTCAACACTCGCATTGTACACATCTTCACTGATTCGTTCTTGTTTGTTGCATGTTTTAGACTATATAAAGCGTTCTTGTTTAGTGCATGATCGCTGTGTTGCGATATATCATGCGTTCCGTCTGCGATTTTTTGTTATAGCTTATCTGTTTGCATCGCGCGCTTAATATTTTTATGATGCAACATCAGTGGGACACTCGTGTCTGAGCACATATGCGCAGTTTAGCGTTTATAATATCAGGTGTCTGTTACCTGCTGCTGTCCCCCGTGATATTTCAACAAGAGCATCTGTGCGCCACACATGTCCAAAAACAGCACTGGAGACAGAGACGTTCACTATCACTGCTGCGGTCGTTCCTCTCAAATGAACGTAAGAGGGAAATAAAGGAGCCCTAAAAGCGCAAGCAGCTTCTCTTCTGTCTTCTGTCTCTTTCTGAAAGACTAGGGGAAAAATCCATTCTGCCTAATTCAAAGCTTGCTCTGGGACAGCTCGCGTGGCAGATTGCAGGCTAATTAGTTTAGAGGAGAGTGTAATTTGATTAAGTTTGCACAGGTCCCGCGTAGCGCCGGTTGCGAGGGGCTCTGAGCGCGCGGGGCCCTGGAGCCCTGATCTGATTAACGCTTCTGCCCATTACAGCCTCTCCAGCTGCTGCCTCAACACACTCCAGCAGAACACACTCCAGCTCAACACACCGAACATGACGCTGTTTTGGATGTTTCAGAAACATGCATCATTGGGAAACTGGCTCTTGTTCTGTTTGTTTAGCTTATACATTTGTAAAGTCAAAAACGCCTCGGATATTTAAAATGCAATGAAGTTCTGTTTGGTTTTGTCTAACGTTTTTATATTGCTCATAATATTCTAATATAGGCCTATATTTATTGGTTTATTAGACACTTTTATGACTATTGCAATTACTCGATTCAAGGCATCCGAGAGAAAAAAATGGATCCTACATTTCTATATGTTAGAAAATGCTTTATATGGTAGTTATAGTGTTCAATTCAGTTTCAGGAGGTTTATTTCTAATAAATGCGTTGAATAAAAGAATGCATTAGTGCCACTCAACACAACGAAAAGTCTGTCTGGATTATTTACTTTATAATAAACCATATAAACGTGGTAACTTTAGGGTTGTTTGTTGTTGTTGTTGTTTTGGCTGTGCAATTTATTAAAATTCTAATTTAATATAATTACTAAATTATTTTTTTGCACTCTTAAAATGGGTTTTTGCAGTGATGACATAAAAGACCCATTTTTGGTTCCCAAAAAAAAACATTTTAGTCATCAGTTAAGGTTTTTTTTTAATTAATTTAAAGAACATTTGGTTACACTTTATTTTAAGGTGTCCTTGTTACAGTGTAATTATACATTTAAGTACTACTAATTAGGGTTTGGCTGAGGTTTACTTGCATGTAATTATGCATAATTTATTGTTGTTATAATAGTAAGTCCATGTAATTTATGTAACAAGGACACCTTAAAATAAAGTGTTGTGTGTAAAAGTTCTTAATGGAACCCTCGATGACAATAAAAACTTTTATATTAAAAACATGATATTGTTATAATTTTTCACAGAACAAACGATATTGCTAATTATTTTTATGTATTAACAGATATGAATAATAAATGTCTTTCCGCAGATTATTTGAACTCTTGCGTTTGCATTTTGGACGCAACAGTGTCCTTCATCTCGACCAAATCTGGCCTGAAAGTGTTTCTGCTCTTTATTTGCAGAGGGGAGTCTGTTCTGGATCAGAAGTCAGACCCGGAGACACGGGGCCCGTCTGTTCGGTGTCAGGGGTGAGTTTAACCCGCTTCAGCCGCGTTACACACCCGCTAATCTCGTCAAAGCCCCGCGCTCGCATGCATCTGACTTTCAAATCCCAGTGTTTGTCTTGAAAATGGCCTCTAATCCCGATGCGACCCGACCCGACCAGCACCTTTAAAATTCATTGGCGATCAGCGGAAACAGTAACGAGGCTCTTTCTCATTCATGGCGCTTGTGTAAATAACAGGGGTGGGTGGGGGGGTCTGAGAGAGATGCTGTGATTGACAGCTCCGCGGTTTTCATTTTTTAAAGCGCGCTGTGGATTCTGGCATGCGCGCTGGTGATCGATAGTTACACTAACCAGTGCACTTAATTTCTGCATAGTTTTAAAACACTCGTATTTTGCGTTGCCATCACAAAAAAGGCCTTTTCCGAGCACGAAATAGATAAAGAAATGAAAAGCGCAGGGTCTCCGGGACTAATTGAATTGCGTTTGGGTTGGTTTGGTTTGGCTGACGGTAATCGCATCCGATGGTCGGGCCATTAAAGCGAGGCGCGCGTCTCCCAGTGACCGATCACTGCTGAATGCAGATTGAGCTAATGAGAGAGAGAGATTGATGAGAGACAGAGAGAGAGAGAGAGGATGAAGGATCGGGAACGGATGAGACGCGACGCGACGCGTCTGCGTGACGCATGGCTCCGGTGCCCGTCTGAAAGCCGCGGGTGGCGCAAGAAAAAAAACCCACTCGTCTTTAAGGTTTCCATGCGAATTACGAGTCTAAAAGTCACCAAACATATGCCATTCAGTGCAAACACAACCGTTTGCTTTTGTGGACACTTTACAATAAGGTTCCTTTGGTTCATGTTTGTTTATGCTGGGTTGTTTCAACCCAACTGTTGGGTTACATTTTTTTAATTACATTTTTAACCCAAAAGTTGAGTTGAAACAACAGCATTTTTTTTTTAGAGTAGCCTAACATGAACAAACAATGAACAGTACATTTATTACAGTATTTATGTTAACGTTAGTTAATGAAAATACAGTCCTTTAACGTTAGTTCATGTTATTTCACAGTGCACTAGCTAATGTTAACAAGCACAACTTTTGATTTTAATAATGCATTAGTAAATGTTGAAATTAACTAAGATTAATAAATGCTGAAGTATTGTTTACTAATGTTAACTAATGAACCTTATTGTAAAGTGTTACCTCTTTTTTGTTTATGTATATATTATAAAATTATAATTTTATAATACATTATAATAAACAAATGCATATAAATATTAAATTAATATAATACATTGTTCTTTTCTATTGTCTTTTATTTTCCATTGCAAGCTACACATAATCTAAAATGCCAAATTGATACTTGATAGGCAAGCAGTCCATTTAATTAATTCGTTTCAGCTTTTGCATATTCGTTTTTCTTTGTTTTATTTCGTTGATATTTGTTTAACATTCATTATATTCTAATATTTGTTCATTTGGATGCCATATTTCACGTTTGCTATGAAGACATCTTTGAAGGCCTCAGCGTGTTTGATTTGATCCTCACGCGCGCAGCTGAGCTCGAGCTCCTCTCAGGTGTTTACGCGGATGCTGAAAGGCCTGACCCGTGCATGGCGACTTGTTGCAGGCGTGCGTTTATCGCCAGGCCCGGTGCAGACGGCCGCTGATGGATGGAGTCTGAAGGGCGCCGCTGCTCACTCGAAATCAGCCAAATGCGCCGTGACGCTCCGGGAAAACCGGCGCAGATTCCCGCTGCACAGGGTCAGAAGTCAAAAGTCGAACGAGCAGCCGAAACGAATCCGTTTTCCTTGAAATGACGCATATGGTTAAAATATGCATTTGCATAAAAATACATTTAGTGCCTGATTTGACGTCAAAGGTTTCCGGTTCAATGCGATTATTATTGCAGAATTGTGAATTTTTATGTTAAATGTTAATTATTGTTAGATTAAATATTAGCAATTCATAACGAAACAATCTGATAAAGTAAACAAAGATAATGCGCTTATAAAAGCATGGATAATATCCGTCTAATTTTATTATTTTTTGTTTTTATTGTGCTTTTTAGTTTTTTTTTGGGAGGGAGTGCATTCATCACATTTAAGTCAAGTCAAGTCACCTTTATTTATATAGCGCTTTTAACAATACAGATTGTGTCAAAGCAAAAAAAAAAAAAAAAAAAATAGTGTGCAATAATGCAAAAAGACACCAGTAATAAACAGTCGATTTTCAGTTAAGTCAGTTCATCATTGATTCAGTGATGTCATCAGTTCACTCTCATTTAACTCTCGGATAAAATAATTTGAGGAGATTTCTGGTCTCTAATAGTGACTGTCAGCAAACAGATGCGCGTAATCACCAGCAGCAGGTTTCCATCAAGAAACGCGTGCGTCATTTCTGATCGAAACACGGCGAATAAACGAACAAAATCAACGCATTCATTAACATTTCATCAGAACTCTGTTTATTTTATTTCATCCAGCGTTTAAATCTACACTGGCCCTCCTGATCAACTCGAAGGGGTTTCGTGCGCTCTTAAACAAAGGCCATTATTCCTGCAATCAAATTAAAGCTCATCTCACACTACCACCAGAGCCACATTAAAGCTAAAACAATCCCACAATTCATTTAGCGTGAGCTCGGACGCGCCCGCTCTTGAAAACGCGCCCATTAGTCTTAATAGCCATTAGTAGGCATTTATTTAGAATTATGATTAGAAGAGATTTAATATAAAGAAGTTGCGCGCTTGGAGGAAAAGGAAGAGGAGGATGATGGTGGAAAGGGTTAACGCGGAGGTGCATTAGAGATGCATGGAGGAGCAGAGGGGAGGAGGCGCTCAGCGCTGAGACATTGTCATGCAAACAGAGACCACCGCCTCGCCATTGTCTCCCGGACTCCAACTTTATTATAAACACCCCGCGAGCCGCCAAGCGCAGCAGAGCACCGGAACCGAGAGACACGCGCTGGATACCGCGAGAAAAGCACGCATTCCGCTGGAGTTTGACGCCCTCCACATGTACAAAATGGATTACTCGTATCTGAACTCGTATGACTCGTGTATGGCGGCGATGGAGGCGTCTGCGTATGCGGACTTTAACTCGTGCAGTCAGACAAACACGTTCCAGTATAACCCGATCAGAACCGGATTCAGCTCCAGTCCCGGCTGCGCGCCGCTCGGTTCCGCCAGCTGCACTCTGGGCGCCCTGAGAGAGCACCAGCCTGCGCCTTACAGCACAGGTAACACACACAACACTCAAATTATCAGACCAAAACAGCTCACAGATGAAAAAACAGCATGCACACTCTTAAAAATAAAGGTTCAGTGGTTCCACAAAAAGTATCCATGCAACCTTAAAGCATTCTTTACAGTGGAAAAAGGGAAAAAGGTACTTTAGATTATTAAAATGTTCCTCAGGCTCAGAAAGAATGGTTGTTTTAAGAAATATTCACTGAAAGGTTCTTTGGGGAACCGGAGCTAGTTCTTCTATGGTGAAAACCCCCTTTTGGAAGCTTTATTTTTAAGAATGTATGTGCAGTGTGGCTTACTGAATATAACAGGTGTCAAATGAGTTCCAGAAAAAAACTGCACTAAAACGTTTTTTTTCCTTCTTATTCTAAAATATAAAGCTCATTTCGAATAATGAAGAAAGGATTAATTCGTCTTTGAAATTTGGATAGCCGATACCCAATTGCAAAATAAAAAGTGTTTATTAAAAAATTTATTTAATTAATTTATGTTATATAATTCGATGCGCAAATTCATTTAAAGTAATTCATTTAATTATGTCCTACAGATCTATAATTAAACAGCGTTTATTGGGTATAAACAATCAGAAACGAGTTCATCCTGTCTCGACTGGTAAATTATAGACTAAACGTAATCATTATTTTCACGGAATTCACACAGCTGTTGTGTCTCTTAGGAAGCTTATAATTTAAAATAAAAAAAATATCATTTAATAATAGTAAATTCTATAAGTAATCTCATAAACTGACGCCGCAAAAATTATTTTTATAATTTACGGAACTGATTTTCTTGACGCGCTTCTGCAGAATGAAACGCTGAGATTCTGATTTTTTTTAAAAGAAAATGTATTTATAAGCAATTTTATTAATAGGACTTCATCTTTCTTTCTTTATGCATTTTCTTTCCTTCTTTTTTCTTTTTCTTTCTTTGCTAAACACCTCCCGTATTTCCTCTTGAACCGCGTCAGGAATCTCTCCTCTCTCATTCCGCCTGTAATTCACGGATCTTCGTTCCTCTTTCAGTTCCGTACAAGTTCTTCTCGGACCCCTCCGGTCTGAACGAGAAGCGGAAGCAGCGGCGGATCCGCACGACCTTCACGAGCTCTCAGCTGAAGGAGCTGGAGCGCGTCTTCGCGGAGACTCATTACCCAGACATCTACACGCGAGAAGAGCTGGCGCTGAAGATCGACCTGACCGAGGCACGCGTTCAGGTGAGGCTCCAGAACTGATTTTCACAAGCGTTTTTACTTTTATAAGGACATTTGTGACCCTGGAGCACAAAACCAGTCATAAGAGACAATTTTTGGAAATTGAGATTTATGCATAATCTGAAATCTGAATAAATAAGCTTTCCATTGATGTGATGGGACAATATTTGGCTGAGATGCAACTATTTGAAAATCTGGAATCTGAGGGTGCAAAAAAATCTAAATATTGAGAAAATCTCCTTTAAAGTTGTTCAAATGAAGTTCTTAGCAATGCATATTACTAATCAAAAATTTACGGTAGGAAATTTATGGAACATGATCTTAATATCCTAATGATTTTTGGCATAAAAGTAAAATGTATAATTTTGACCCATACAATGTATTTTTGGCTATTGCTACAAATATACCCCAGCGACTTAAGACTGGTTTTGTGCTGCAGGATCACATATTTTTAACCCGATCTCATGAAAGTGCGTTTCAGTGGCACGGTTTTCTGTTTCTATTTGTTGTGCCATTCATAAGCAGACATTGACTTTGGCGTGCATATGATTCGCAGTGGTTAGGTTTAGGGGTTGGTGTGTATTATATGCATGCAAAAACAAAAACAAAAATCGTGCTATTGATACGCATTTTTTTCGGATTAAAATAACCTAACAAAACAAATTGAATTTTGGCTGATTTGAATATGTGTGTCTCGCTCTCTTGCCTCCAGCGCTGTTCGCAGACGCTTCCAAATGTAATTAATTTAGTTGATTTTATTAGATTGATTTATAGCTGCCATAATCCGACCGCGCTCTTAAAAATAAAGAGAACAACCATTTCTGAGAAGCATTTTTTTTTTCTTAGTGTGAAGAACATCTTTTTTTCTTTTGTGGAATAGAAAGGTTTCACGCTCTTAAAAATAAAGCTTCGATGGTTCCATGAAGAACCTTCAGCATCCATGGATCCACTGAAGGAAGATCAGATCGACGCACATCAGGATCCTGAATTATGTCTCTGTCAGTAAATTAGTTCTTCATTTCCTCTTAATGAAGGTGCGGAAATATTTAGTCCAGAAGGAGAAAAGACAAATCAGTCTTCTCAGACTAAAAGAGCGAATAGAAGAGCTGGAACCAGATATTTATTAATGATCCATTCTTAATTTACCAATCTAATCTTAAATATGAATATTCTTAATGATGTTTTTTACTCTTACAGATCTCACTAGAGATGTAAATTTAGATTTATTTTGTCTCACCCAAAGAGTTTTTGGGTGAAAAGGTAAAAAAAGGTTGAATAAAAAGTTTTTTTTATGTGCTTCACACTAATTACAAAGGATTCTTTTAAGAACAGATCACTGAAAGGTTTTTAAGGAATCAAAAATGGTGCTTATATGACATAGAAAAGACTTTATTTTTAGAGAAGATGTAGATGTTCAAGATGAAGAGTTGGTTTGGTTCTAGAGTTGGTTGGTTTGTGAGTTGGTTTTTTGGTGTGGAGAGGATTTTAAAAACAACTTTTGTGAAATATAAAGGTTCCACACTCTTAATAATACAAGTTCTTGTGAAGTTCCATGAAGAACCTTTAACATCTACGGGAGCTTTCCATGCCACAAAAAGTTCTTTATAAAGGAAAAAATAAAGTTTTTTTATGTTATTCACACTAAGAAAAAAATGGTTCTTTACAGAACTGGAATCAAAATGGTTCTTCTATGGCATCAGTGTTAAAACCCACTTTCAAAAACTTTATTTTAAAGAGTTTATAGTAGAAAAACACTTCAAAATAAAAGTCCCCAAAGGGTGTTTCTGCAGCAATTCCATAGAAGAACCATTTTTGGTTCCCCAGAAGAACCCTTTAATGAACACTTCCTAAATTAACTTTTTTTTTCTTAATATGAAGAACATTTTAGAACCTTTTTCCACTATGTTAAAGGTTCTTCATTAAACCATCAATGCCAATCAAGGAACTATTATTTTTAAGTATGAAGGTTTTTAGATGTTCTTCAAAAATGGTTCTTTTAAGAACGGACCTCTGGAGGGTTCCTTGAGGAACCCAAATGGTTCTCCTACAGCATGTATTTTTCAGCGTTTGCTGTAGATCTACAGCAGTTGCCAAAATGATCAGAGCACTAGTATTTTCAGCTAAAAATGGTTTTAAGTCAGTTATTTCTATCTTTTGCTGTAGTGTGTCAGTAGGAGATATCAGTTCATTGATTTAGCCATTAATTGTAATAATCCAGTGAGATTTTTGAGATCTGATCTGATCATCATCCAGTCTGTCTGGAATGACATGA
>JAFVLL020006006.1:0-30504 GCA_021397915.2 Tor tambroides | reverse complement strand
TATACACTTGTATTGACACCTACAAACACATATAACATTATTTAAACAAAACACATTGGCTTGAATAGAGCTGAGATGGGCAGGTGTGTGTGGTACAGTCAGTACAGGTCATAATAATACACTCTTGTTTCATCTAATGGCTCTGGATTATGTCCGGCAAATGGGGCTTGGATTGGATTAACAATATTTAGGAGATGAACTCCTTTTTCATAACAGATGAACCACAAAACGGTGGGATAAAAGAGCATCTGATTACAGCGTTCCAACAAAAAAAGATAGGCACAAACAAAATTAGAGAAATACGATGTCTGATTTAAAAGCGTGTGTCTATGTAAGGCCAGCATTTAGCAGGGGTTATGTGAGGGTGTTAACAGCAGACAGCGGGGTGATTCACACCCGGGACTCGGCACCCTCAAGTCTCACTCAGCACCACGGAGCCATCAATAGTGTGTTATCAGCCCCCATCAGGTGACATGCCTATTCTTAGAGTTTCCATTCGGCGCACAGAGAAACATCCCACCCAGAGCAGGTGCCCGCAGGACACTGGTGCTCAACACCATGACTGTTATAATATCAGCCATACGTGCACACACCTGTATGTTATGTGCAGACACTGATATACACTTACAGCCTCATTAAACCCTACAAGGTGACAGTAAGAAAATGTTAATGCGCTGTGTAAACGTGTGTGTGAGCATGTAACAGCGATCTGTGTACTGGACTATGACTTCCTCTCTCTGCAGGACTGACGTCACCTGTGCGGTCTCTCTGGTCTAGTTAAAATGAGCAGATCTCTGTCAGGAACCAGAGCAGTAGCGAAGGTAACTTATTATTTACAGACACTTTCCACAAATAGCATTTAAAATAGGACACTTAAAATAAAAATCATTGAAACGTTCAGTGAAGGGAGGTAATTAACCTTCGGAAAATATTTCTTGTCAACCTAATGAAGTCCAATAAATATTATATGACTGGTTTTATTTTATTATACAAACCTGGTGTCTAAATACAGTTTAAATCAATAAAGATTAAACATATTAAACATAATAAAATAAATAGATAAAATGCAAAAAAAGAAAAAAAGGATAAATAATAATCACGAAACGTACCTTAATGGTGATTATAGCCTGTCCCCACCTCAGAGGTCTTGAGTTTTTGAAATTTATTTACCAATTAAAATGTAATAAAACATAAAACAAGTCATGTTTTTAATATAATATATTGAACTGATACTCAAGTCCGAAATTCTCGTCAAAAATTTTCGCACGTTAAAAAATAAATACAATCTCACGTTGTGTCAATCATGTGTCCAAAACTTTTGTCCATCATAAAAAAATACGGACCAGGTTCGATTTTCTGCGTTTTTGCAACCGTAGCAAGTATTTTAATAAGAAAACATGACGAATATGAAAAAAATAGGGGAAAAAACGCATACAAAAACTTCGGACTCAGTGTGCAAGGACCTTAACTCTTGAAAATATAAAATACATTAGGCCTATATAAAATATATATAAAATATTTTTATTTAATATTTTTATGTTTTTTTTTTGATAAATACATACTGTTACCACATAATACTCCCCCTTTACACAGAAAAGTAACATTCATTAAATTGAGTGAAAATCAAACAAACAAATAATAATAATAATAATAAATACTACACCAGAATGGATAACAGGGTTACAAATATATTTAACAGAATTAAGTCATCACTCATCACTTTTTTACAAGAATGACCTCAATATCAGTTCAACATGTCAAAATATGACATTTTTGTTTGTTTTTAACTGTTGGATACAGTTGAGAAGGTCGAGATCACCATTTAAAGGTACTTTTAACACTAGATTATGTTAGATAATTACAGATGTTAGATAATAACAGATTTCACTATTCACAAAAATAAAAAATAAAAAAAACAGAATAGTGCATCTAAATCACAGGACACCAAAGTCCACACCACTGATGCAAAGTGTGGGTGGTGTAGGTAGTATACCTACACTAATACCTCCTCTCTCTGCTCCTGTCTACTCTCTTCATCCTCTCCCTTTTGTTCACTCACTACTGAATTATAGTAGCTGCTGTGCACTGGTGAACTGTGAGCAGCGCCGCCTCTTCACTCTCTGTTTATCCTACACAAACAAGTTGCTCTCTGAGTTGCCTGGTTAGAGTAACACTGTTCTTTAGCTCTGTGTCTTTCTCATGGCCAATACTGTAAAACAAACAGCAGTATGGAGCACTGCATGGTGCAATGTACTCTAAATGTGCTAATGCTTATCTGGGGAGATTTGATGTTTGATATTACACTATCATTAAAAAGTTTGGTATCGGGAAGAGTTTTTAATGTTTCTGAAAGATGTCTCTTATGCTCACCAAGGTTGAATTTATTTGACCAAAAATACAGTAATAAGAGTAATATCGTGAAATATTAATTTACCATTTAAAATATCTGCTTTATATTTATATTTCCAAATGTAATTTATTCTTTCTGAATTTTCAGCATCATTACTCTAGTCTTCAGTGTCATATGATCCTTCGGAGATCAATCAGCAAATTATGCTGATTTGGTGCTCAAGAAACATTTCTATCTATTATCAATGCCAAAAACAGTCGGGCTGCTCAATATTTTTATGAAAACTACAATATATATTTTTTCTTTGATCGAGAACTGCTCAATTAGTACAAAACTACTGTACACTGACCATCATTTTCTGTGGCTGCAAGATAATGATAACATACATAAACATCAATTACACAAGTAGTCCATTTTATTTGCATTTCTTGTCCTTGAAGTGAAATTTATGTAAAGAAATATAATACTGCCCAACACATCCATTTTATTCAGACCACAATCACCTTAAATCACATCCCTACATAATTACAATTTCTGAATGAGTGATTTGGAACTTCTCAGGAGGACTTGAAGGCAGCAATATTTCACACCTGGTGAGCGCTGGCCCTCAACATATTACACAATCGCCAGCTTTCTGCAACTTGAGGGTTTTGCTTAAGGGTTTTTGAGGGGCTTTTTTTGGTTTGGTTTGTGGAGAAGCCATTAAGTATCATTATGGCTGGGTGACGCTGTGTTCACACCCTATGTAGGTACAAACTCCCTGTCATATTTTCTCAGATAAGCGCGTGACCCTGTAGGTTACTGAACCGCATCAGGCAGACTCACAGTCACGCAGTCAGTGCTAATACGCTCTGACACTAACAGGAGGGGGATAAATTGGTTTGATGTGTGGAGCACTCAAAGTGGAGGAAAGCTATCTGGGTCAAATTCTGCTGACGTCCTTCCACACTTCCTGCGCCAACCTGACCTGAGCAGACTTCGTTACACAAAGGTGGGGACAGCGCTGGTCACCGTTCCGGCCGTCACGCGAAGTTCAGAAATATAGCAATATCGCACAGGAATACAATGGAAGAGAACCAACACCTGCTTCCATTGAGTTTTCCAACACACAGTCAGCTGCTGTTATTGCACTCACACTCTCTTTACTCAACAGTTACTTGATAATAAGTAACTTCTAACAAAAACTGCCAAAGTACAATTTTGGTAATGCTTTCTTTTCTAAAAACTGCCAAATCTATTGGAAATGTCTCTTCAGTTTCCTCATGGTTGAGTATGAAATGATTGAGTAACTTAATAAAAAGCTGAATGCTATTGATCAGCCTTTTGACGTTCCGCTACAGTGCCCCATTCACCATTGTTCTGACATCAGCTGAGTATTCAAAGGCTCCTCCTACTCCGAACTGAGATAAATGTTATTAGGCAGCTGAACAGAGTCAGGTGGGTGATACAGTCTCTCTACATCACTCTACTTAATGGAAGAGCTATTACTTAACGTGTAGATTATATAACAAAACGACTCAAGTTCTATCCCATAAGCACAGAGACGGACTCGAACAGCCTTACTAATTAAAGAACCATTCACTTCTGAATAGTACCGGCAATGAACTTGCTGGTCACAGGCTGGTATTTAAAAGACCAGACAATCACTGGCATACTTAGAGAACATGTTTCTCTGAGTATGCCGCTATATAGCCCTGAATGTATACATTTAAACCATTAGAATTTGAGAGCCTTCTTATTATAAACAGTTTGACTTGTTGCTTTTGGCCTAGGTGACTTCAAAAATAAATTTGGCTTGGTTTCAATTTAATTCAAATTTAAAATGAGAATTTTAATGATATTTTCAAGTCAGCCTTCACACTACATTGTAAAACCTATCAGAGCAATCCTTGATTCCATATATCAATTGCAGTGAGATTTCATGTAGCCCAATAAAAACATATGCTGACCAGCTATTTATAGGGCTGGGTATCGAGTTCGATACTTTTTAGGCACCGACCGAATTGCCTCAATACCACCGAGTATCGAAAAACGTCTTGTCGTTCGGTACCAAATTTCGATACCTAAGGGGTTAATCTCATCAATGTCAGTGAGGCAATAAGCCTGCAGCACTGGGTGTGTTTGACTAGAAGCGACGCGGCGCTGATTGATCAGTGTTCGACATCATGAGAGCGACTGAAAGCGTACGGGCAGTCTGCTCTCTCTATATCAGCGCCGTTGTGTTTACTACACAGACTGAAGCACGCGTGACTGGCTCAGCGGTGATTTCAGCGTCTCACCGTCTAAATGAGGACATAAACACATGAACAGCATCTCCAGAACTGCTCTGAGAGTCACTCCACATGTGCATTGTACCATTTGATTTGAGTAAAACTAGCGTCATATCATACACAAACAGAACTGTAAAGATATATTCCACGGCAACCCGTCAAAATAAAGTTCAGAGGTTTAACTTTGGAAGACACTGCGGCAGAAATATATTAATATTGTTCAGCAGAGTGTACGTACTGCTACTACTAGGCTACTATTAAAATTATTAAAACTTTATATTTTTTTTAAAGTAATGATCACACAACATTTCTTCCATGTTTTAATTTTAATAGTAAAATTTTGTTTACCAAAATAAATAAAGTTTGATTTTCAATCATTTAAAAGATAAATGAAATTAATGTTTTATGCCTTCATTTGAAAACCAGATACAAAACAGAATTTCTGAGGAAAAAATAAAACATTTCATAAGGCTATTTTAAGAATAAATTTGAATAAACTTAGTTTTTATGCATTCAAATAATTAGACATACTACAACGCAGAATTTAATAACAATAAAACATTGTGGTGAAGAAAATAAAACACCCACTTATGAAAGTGGATAAAGATTTTCAATTTCTTGAAATCTTTAACAACCTAAAATAAATGAATAGAAATGAAGATTCTGTCTGAGCTATGCGTTTTAAAACGAACAAACACTAGTGTAAACTGAAAACTATTTGAGCTTTATTAAAATTATTTGCACTGATTTATTGTGTTGGATATATTTTGTTCCTTTGTGCAGTGTCTCAGGAGATGAGTCTTTGAGTCTGTATCAGTGTCAACAAGCTGAAAAAAATAAAACCAAAATTTTTTGAGATAATGTAATCTTATTAAAACTGATTTCATAAAATTGGTATCGAAAAAATTATCGTTCAGGAACCGGTATCGAACTCAAGGTATCGGTATCGGTATCGATATCGAAAATTTTTGAACGATACCCAGCCCTAGCTATTTATAGACAATAAAAACTTGAAAAATTGCCTCTTTGCTCAAACGCTATTCTTCTATTATTTCACTCAAAAATGAACAGCTATCATTTCCTCACCCTCTTGTCTTTTTCTGTTTGCAGAATTTGTAGAATGTTTTCTTTTCCATACAATAAAAAGATGGTGATTTACACTGCCAAGCAAAAAAAAAAAAAAACAATAAATAAATTCCATGCATCTTGTGTGCAATATTTCAAGACTTTTAAAAGTTTATGATAGCTTATGTTAAGAACGGTTTAAGTTGTTATTTACTAAAAATTCACTTTATCATTTTGAAAAAGGCAACACAGACATTTATATTCTTAAGTTCTTCCTTTTGTGTTTCACAAGAACTTTTGGGTAAACTATGCCTAATCTAACTCTAGGTAACAAAATTCTATTCTTGTTGCATGAATATTTATTTACACAACTCTGGAGCAACAATTCATATCACGCTCAATATTCAACTGAATTTCTGACCTCTTTGAAAGATTTGATTGAGGTTAAAATAACAGCTCTATGTCGCAAGCCTGTACGTACAACATGCCTGGACTTGCCAGGTTGAAGACAATTAAAGAGCCAATTAAGAGCAAGCTGTGTAGATGGGGCACTCAGCTGTGAGCCAGTGGCGATCGACACCAGCAAGGCCGCCTGTAGAGCATGGCAAAGGTGGAGTACGAAGCTGTTCTCTCAGGGATATGGCCTTCACACAGATCTCATAGAACCATCCATCACAGCCAGACATTTCCAGCAAGTCAGCATTGCAGCGGCCACACAGAAACACACCACGCCAAGCACTACCCATGGGCTACAGCAGAGAGATGAACCAGGGAGATAATCCATTTGCATTCACGTAGGACCTAATAGTACAGTTAGTTCTAATGTTTATTTGGATAACGTTTGGGGCCAGTTGGCATCAAGCAGGAAGACATGTTCTCCGCTGTGCTGCTACTTTGCTTTTCCCAAGGATAACCGAAGCTGGTTGCTTTCATTTGCAATATGAATAACATCATTCTCATTTACTGTGCATGTTATTTATTGTGTTAGAATAAACCGAATAACACAATATTAGTAATGCTTTTTTAAGGCAATGCATTTTTTTCTTTTGCCTTGTAAAGGAAAAAATGCATATAATATTAAAATTATAATAAATATAATAAATTATAATATTTAATTTATGTATACAGATTAAATTAATTTCCATTAACACGTCACTATGATTTTTAATTTTTTTTTATATATAATTAACATCAATCACTGCTTGCCTAGGTTAAAGGAAGCTGAAGAAAGCAGGTTTTATGAATATATAATGTGGATGTACTTTATATCACAACATATCAACAACAATTCATGTCTCTGTCAAGCCCTGGTCAAACTGTAAAGCCCCTTGAGGTCAGCACTGCATAGTTCTGCATTACAATGCAAATGAATGAATAAATAATAAAGAAGAGTTGTTGGCACCACAAACAATCCAAGTCTAAGAGTAATCGAAAATAACCCTTAAAAACAAATGCAGTGTTCCTGGCTAAAAGACTGCTTACATGAGCATTCACTTGATCCAACCAGGAAGCCAAACCCTGAACGTGGGATGCAGCACTACGCTGCAGCCAAAACTCTAAAGAATGCTGGTTAAGAGCATTTCGAGGCATTTCTATGTAAATTGAAAAGGCCAGTGATGAATTTCCATGACATCCAATGTATAAGTAATACGATTTGTGCTAAAACAAATCCATCATGAATATTTCACAAATACTATTTTTTAAACAACAGTCAATGAATTGTTAATGTTGTAGCCAAAACTGGTCTTTTTATAGACTTTTTTATAGACTTCTTTTAGTAAGAAAAAAACTCATTTAATGCAGTCCTGCCTGTCCTGTTTAAAATTCACAGATTTGTGTTTGGAGAAGGTAATGGATAATTATTTCTCATGCGGCTGCTGCATTTCAGATGAAAAACGGAAATCCCTCTCTTCTTTGGGAAAACATGAACTCATTTCAACAGAAACATATTAATATAATGGTTGACCTTCATCAGGACATTTGATATCTGTGTAAAGACCACAATTTGTGTAAAGGTTTACATTTGATAACACATAAGTTTTCATATTTTCACGCTCAACTAAGCATTTTCAGGAATGGGACCTAGTTTACTTAAGTTTTCATGATGAATGAAGGAAAGCAACTTCAAAACTTTCCAAGCCACAAGGTACTCATTATTTAAAATTGTTAAACTAACAAAACAAACAAACAGCTAACTGCATTTGGGCTATATATTTAACACACACACACACACACATACATATATATATATATATATATATATATATATATATATCAGAGGCGTTTCCTCCGAGGAGGCAAGGGAGGCAGTGTCTCCTCAAAAAATTGGATGAGAAAATAATCGATATTACAAACATAAATCGCAAATATTACTAAATATGGCATTAAAAGTATAAAAGTCACTCGTTTTTATAAAGTAACGCTGTCAAACAGCGACACCCGCAGGTAAAGTTACAGTGGAGGCTTGCCTCCCTTCGGTCCATAGACTTAAAACAGAGACCCTAAAGCATGCCATGACTTTTCTGGAGGCTCATTGAGATGAATGGGGGAAAAATCACATGAGAGGAGGCAATGCCTCCATCGCGCTATAACTGGATATGATCGGTTATGACTGGAAGTGATTGGTTCCTGTGATAAATCCCACCTCTTGTTTTCGTGCGAGCTCTCGGCCTGAATGAAGGAAATGATGGCGTTATTGACTAATTATAAAGTAAGTAAATATTAATAACTCTCCTGCTTAGATACCACTGCTTTGTGTCACGTCAAAATAAAACTTGAAATAGTCTGAAAACGTGATGTCTGCGTCAGTTTTGAGTGAGCATTCAGTGTGATGAAATGAAAGATATATCTTCGTGTCTGTGGCAGTTTACATAGCTTTTATGACGATGACCCGAAAACAAGTTGACTATTAAAAAGAACAGCTGAACATCAGTTCAAAAACAAAAAAATATTGGTAACATTTTACAATAAGGTGTCATTTAATCTAACATGAACAAACAATGAACATTTATTACAGTATTTACCCTATTAATCTTTGTTTACATTAGTTAATACAAATACAGTTCATTGTTAGTTCATGTTAGTTCACAGTGCATAAACTAATGTTAACAAACAACTTTTGATTTTAATAATGCATTAGTAAATGTTGACATTAATATTAACTAAGATTAATAAATGTTGTTTATTCTTAGTTCATGTTAACTAAAGTAGTTAACTAATGTTAACTAATGAAACCTTATTGTAAACAGTTTCCAGAATATTGTTCAAATTGTTACCTTTAGTTATTATTTTGGAATAAATATAAAAATGCATAAAAACACTATGAAATGTATAATTAGTATTAAAATGATTAAGTAAAATAAAAAATAATGTTAAGAAAATACAAAATAGAATTGTATTTGTTCTCTTTTTTTATGTAATATTTATTTACCCAGGAAAATGTGACAACATTAAGTGTAACAGGGACACACACACACACACATATACATATATACATATATATACACACATACATATAAAAAACTGCCTCCTCATTTTAAAACACCACCGCACGCCACTGATAGATAGATAGATAGATAGATAGATAGATATACACACACACACAGAACAGAATTATAAACGCAACACTTTTGTTTTGCCCCCATTTTTCATGAGCTGAACTCAAAGATCTAAGACTTTTTCTATGTACACAAAAGGCCTATTTCTCTCAGATATTGTTGACAAATCTGTCTAAATCTGTGTTAGTGAGAACTTCTCCTTTGCCGAGATAATCCATCCACCTCACAGGTGTGGCATATCAAGATGCTGATTAGACAGCATGATTATTGCACAGGTGTGCCTTAGGCTGGCCAAAATAAAAGGACACTCTAAAATGTGCAGTTTTACTGTATTGGGGGGGTCTGAAAACCAGTCAGTATCTGGTGTGAGCACCATTTGCCTCACGCAGTGCAACACATCTCCTTCGCATAGAGTTGTTCAGGTTGTTGATTGTGGCTTGTGGAATGTTGGTCCACTCCTCTTCAATAGCTGTGCGAAGTTGCTGGATATTGGCAGGAACTGGAACACGCTGTCGTATACGCCGATCCAGAGCATCCCAAACATGCTCAATGGGTGACATCTCCGGTGAGTATGCTGGCCATGCAAGAACTGGCATGCTTTCAGCTTCCAGGAATTGTGTACAGATCCTTGCAATATGGGGCCGTGCATTATCATGCTGCACATGAGGTGATGGTCATGGATGAATGGCACAACAATGGGCCTCAGGATCTCGTCACGGTATCTCTGTGCATTCAAAATGCCATCAATAAAATGCACCTGTGTTCGCTGTCCATAACATACGCATGCCCGTACCATAACCCCACCGCCACCATGGGCCACTCGATCCACAACATTGACATCAGCAAACCGCTCACCCATACGATGCCATACACGCTGTCTGCCATCTGCCCTATACAGTGAAAACCGGGATTCATCCGTGAAGAGAACACCTCTCTCCAAAGTGCCAGACGCCATCAAACGTGAACATTTGCCCATTCAAGTCGGTTACGACGACGAACTGCAGTCAGGTCGAGACCCCGATGAAGACGACGAGCATGCAGATGAGCTTCCCTGAGACTGTTTCTGACAGTTTGTGCAGAAATTCTTTGGTTATGCAAACCGATTGTTGCAGTAGCTGTCTGGGTGGCTGGTCTCAGATGATCTTGGAGGTGAAGATGCTGGATGTGGAGGTCCTGGGCTGGTTTGGTTACAAGTGGTCTGCGGTTGTGAGGGTGGTTGGATGTACTGCCAAAGTCTCTGAAATGCCTTTGGAGATGGCTTATGGTAGAGAAATGAACATTTAATTCATGGGCAACAGCTCTGGTGGACATTCCTGCAATCAGCATGCCAATTGCATGCTCCCTCAAAACTTGCGACATCTGTGGCATTGTGCTGTGTGATAAAACTGCACATTTTAGAGTGGTCTTTTATTGTGGCTAGCCTAAGGCACACCTGTGCAATAATCATGCTGTCTAATCAGCATCTTATATGCCACACCTGTGAGTGGGTGATGGATTATTCTGGCAAAGGAGAAGGCTACTAACACAGATTTAGACAGATTTGCGAACAATATTTGAGAGAAATAGGCCTTTTGTGTACATAGAAAAAGTCTTAGATCTTTGAGTTCAGCTCATGAAAAATGGGGGCAAAAACAAAAGTGTTGCGTTTATAATTTTGTTCAGTATATATATATATATAATGTATGTGTGTGTGTATATATTAGGGGTTGAACGACTTCTGATTTTTTAAAGTCGACTTTTATGTGATGATAGTCGAGTCGAAGTCGACTTGTCGCTGATGACGTCATTAATGAACAGATAAGTCTGGAGCTGTGACAAACACCTTGTGCACAGCTATGGCATATGACACAGCACTGCCCACATGGCTATTGCTCCTATAACAGCTTATTTTTATCAGTTCTTTCGTCTTTGGGTCGTTATATTTCTCACAGATTTCTGCTCGTCCTAAATCAGATACAGATAAAGTAGCGCAGTAAAGATTACACTCATATGACTGCATTAGTGAGAGCGATTGCGTGTGTGAATTCTACCCGGCAGCGTCTCTCTAATAGTAGGGAAACTGTGGGATTTAGTTAAAGAAATATATGCTAGAACTTTTCAGTTTCTAAGCTATTTTATTGAGAAATCACAGAACAGTGTTGACAATACATTTCCGCGCTGAATGATTCTGTGCGCGCGATTTGCGCGTGATGTATTGTACGCGCTACTGTCTGTAGCCTATGTGTGTGCGTTACAGGCCAGCAGCGCATTAGATTAGAACGGCAATTAATTTACCTGTACAATAAGCTGTTTAAAACGTGCATTCTCCCGTTCAATGTCGAGCATCCAGTAATATAATCACACATGTCTTGTGGAGCGCTTTCTTAGTATGAATTAATTTGTAATTTTAACTGTTTGGAAACGGAGCGTAAATGTGGATTTCTTATCCTGTGGCGCCCTCTATAGGACCAGCGACTTGTCGACGTCAAACCAAAAGCGTCATGGCAGAGCACTGAAGTTGACTAGTCGACTAGTCGGTGCAACCCCTAGTGTATATAATTTATAGTTTAAATTACTTCTCTAATACAAGATTTAAATGAATTTGCAACATTAAATGTAAACAGACATATTAGCAAAAAAACAAAAACAAAAAAATATTTTTACATCGGTTCCTTCACATAATTGTTGCACAGGAATAAACTAATTAAAATGAACTGGACTGTCCAGAGCAGTATATAGGAGAAATGAATGCATTTATATATTGCTTCAGCAAGATAATAATAATAATAATAATAATAATAAATACTACACCAGAATGGATAAAAGGGTTACAAATACTATATTTAACTATAAATTACACCATGACTTGTCACTTTTTTTACTAGAACGACTTCAATATCAATTCAACATATATACATATTTTTGTGAAAAATATGATATACATTTTTTCAGGATTCTTTGATGAATTCTTTAATGAATAGGTCACAACATGACCAAAAAAAAAATAAAAATCTTATATACTAACTTGTCAGGAAAACAGGCTGGCACATTACTGAAAAGACGCAGTAAAGTTAGTAAAGATGCACTATGTTTAGTTAACACTCAACACTGATAAGTCACACACTCTGATCCATTTGTATCTTTTATATCTTGGATTATAAAAAATATTACAGTTTCAAGAACCATCTCTCTAGCTATATAGATATACATCATACAGCAGGATCACATCTCCAGGCCATGAAAATCTCAGATATGAAAGAAGGAAGAACCTAGTCCTCAATAACCAGCACAGACCATACTGCTGGGGGGATATGACATTTATGGATTCCTAATGCAGTTAAGGCACAATATTACACAGTCTACTGGCACATACACACACACACACACACACACACAAGTGCCTGAACCAGGAAGTGACTGACTCACTGAAACGAGTAGGGCTGAGTATCAATCCCATCATTACAATGATGTGACCCCATTAACTCTGGATGTGATGACATCAGTTCTCTTTACAGACACGTGACCTTGGATATATCATGCTTGTGTGCATACCAGACATAACAGTTTCCACTGAGGTTTGCTTTATTATAAGCTTTAACATATATCTCGTAATAGTAAAGATATCTATTTGGTGTGTACAGTATGTGCTGGAAGCTGTTAGATTGACAGTCAGCATATGTTTTTGTGATGTTTATGAATTAACATGTATAAAAACATATACTTAATGATGTTTTCAGATGGTTGTACACATACACACCCACACACACAAAAGTTTTCTAGATGGAAAATCTCTGTGATATATGTGTGCTTACTGGGAACTTCATTGTTGATAAGTTGTCATCACTTTTTTAACAGCTGCTGGATCAACAGAGGTCTCAGTCTGAGGTATCAATAAACCTTTAGGGTGATTGGGTTCTCTTTCTCTTGAATCTGACATTTTCTAACATGGATTTTTTTTTTCAAAGGACAGCAATAAATTGAGTACACTAAAAAACAGATACAGTGTGTGTGTGAGAGTGTGTTTCTTAGTTATTTGCGGTAAAAAAAATTTCTAAGAATATCTTACACCAGTTTTTCTTTAGCGTACACTTACAACTTACTGCTAAAGTATTGTTTACCTAGCTTCTCAAATAACTAGCCTAACCTGATCTAAAATTAAGCTGTAGATCAAATAAAAAAAATGTATTAAATTTAAAAACAATTTGTTATGTAATTTCAAAAAATTCAAAAGCAGTTATTTAGCTTTCAGGTACATGTCCTTGTCTGTTACCCTTACCTGTTTGCACCATCAACGCTCCTGCCTGACTTCAGGAGGGTAATCAAATAAGAGGTTGCGTGAATCTGAGAATCAAACAACAAAACTGACCCCTGATCTCCCCTTAAGTCACCACTGCAGCAAACTACAGCCACCTCAGCAGTCATGTACTTCAAGGACACGCTAGAGTCTCTCTATAATTAGACCATGTTCATACACAAACAGCATTCTAATAGCAGTCCCATACTGCAAATTACGCAAATCTGAGGCTCTCAGATTGTTCAACAGATTCACTGAATAATAATTTGGTCATAGTTATAGAATTCAAAACGGTCACATCATATATACACTATATTGCCAAAAGTATTGGGTCGCCCCCTTCTAATGAACAGGTTTGACTACTTTAGTAATTTCCATGAGTACAAATCTTAATGTTTAAGCATATAATGATATTCTAGGGAATTGCGTGCTTCTAATTTTATAGAAAAGTTTGGACAGGACCCTTTTCTATTCTAACATGACAATGCCTCTGTGTATAAGGCAAGGTTCAAAAAGAAAATTATTGATTCAGTCAGTGTGGAAGAACTTGACTGGTCTGCATAAAACCAAGTCCTAATCCTAGTTTAACACCTCTGGTGTGACTGTAAATGCAGACCTTGAGCCAAAAACTTATCAACCAAACACCAATGACTTGTACATATGGGTACAGTCATTTTAGACACTTCCAAAACTGTTGCAACAGAGATGGAAATACAATTTTTAAATACATGAATTATGTTCCCATCGCTGATGCCACAGATTTGGAAGTGCATTTTTCTGTTCTAAAGAAGGGGGTGTCCAAATACTTTTGTCTATATAGTGTATGTACAAGTCATTGGTGTTTGGTGATGAGTTTTTGGCTCAAGGTCTGCATTTACAGTCACACCAGAGGTGTTAAACTGTTATTAGGACGGTTTAGCACAGACCAGTCAAGTCCAAACTGACTGAATCAATCATTTTCTTTTGAATATACCTTATACACAGAGGCATTGTCATGTTAGAAAGGTCTGTCTAAACTATTACCTATTATTAGGAAAGCATTTCTAAGAATATCATTATGCTAAACATTAAGATTTATAACATAGAAATTACTAAAAGTAGTCAAACATTAATACTTTGTATAATGTGTATATATATATATATATATATATATATATATATATATATATATATATATGTGTGTGTGTGTGTGTGTGTGTGTGTGTGTATATGTATAGCCTATGTATGTGTGTATGTGTATATATATATATATATATATATATATATATATATATATAAATAAAATCAAATAAACAGTATGTTAACATTACTATAGCATGAAAAAAATTACAAACTAATCACAAGAGGTAAGGAATATGTGTTAACATAACTTTAGCACGAAAACAAGCTGTCAATCGAGCTTGATTTGTATTAAACCCAGAACAGAAAAGACTTCAAGCTCATTCTATAACGCTGTCTGACTTGTCCATCCTTTACTCCAAACTTTCACTTCCTCTTCGCCAGAGATCCATGCATACCCCTAACATCCATTCGTCAGTGTCATCAAAGGATTCGGTTTCTGAGAGATAAGAGTTTTTTCCTTCTTGTCTCATTCTCTCAACTTTCTACCCACTCAGAACTGCTGAAGGACAGAGGGAGGTCATCTTAAGGGATTCAACAAGACACTGGCATGCAGAATCACAGGTCTATACTCCCTGAGGGGATCGGGTTCTCCTGACACCTGCCTTTCCGGGCAGGTCCAGTGTTGAGATGTTGCCCTCGCAGGGAAAAAGGATACAGGCTGATAGATTGAGAGGAAGCACAGCTAGCCACAAACAGATTTCCCCCTCTTTTAAAGCCAGTAGAGCAGTCCTCTATAAACACACTGACATTTGATACACGAACATTACACCACAGTGAATAGTGCTTTGTGTGCTTGTGGGCTTTACCAGCTACCACATGTAAATAGAAGTGTTAAAAAAAAAATCGACACATTCAATAAATAAATACAATCTGTATAACTGAATCACTATCCTCTTGTGGAGTGCTGCACCACACACTTAGCTTAGGTTTCATTTCATTTGCCTGAAAAGTGTCTTTGCTGATCTGTAGGTGTAAATCAGCAGACAAACAATGCAAGCTAAAAAGAGTGTCCTGTTGACAAGGGGTTTTCAAACTGGAGTCCAGTGTAAAATGTAATAGACAGACAGATAGATAGATAGATAGATAGATAGATAGATAGATAGATAGATAGATAGATAGATAGATAGATAGATAGATAGATAGATAGATAGATAGGGGTGCACATAAGTTTTTCGCTCTGGTTCTCATGTATATATATATACACTTATATATGCAAAGTTTTAAAAAACACTGTTGAAAAAAAAATTGTGACATTCTTAAATTTAGGGATTTATTTTCACTTGTCCAAGCACTTTGAAAACAAACAGCACAACTTTCCTCGTTTTGAGGTCATACTAACAATCCTAAATATGATAAACACACAACCCCAAATATGGACAGTCTGCCTTAGCAAGCACCACCAATAATTAATGAATCCCGCAACTTAAACTTTCAAAAACTGCATGCTATGTAAAGTTAAAGAAATGTGACTCCACTTTTTGGTGGGAAATCTTGGTGCACTGGGAGCTGCTGTTTCAGCATCTGCTTAGTCAACCCAACAATGACTGGTAACTTAATTACTTCCAGACCCCTTACTTGAGCCTTCTATAGGAAATGCTGCTGTGTTGGGTAAAACGATCACTTTTGAATCTCCAGAGGGGAATAATGGATGCGGCAACTTTGAGCACTGCCCACAGTCTCATGAGACCAGCTGGCTTCCTTTGTATAAATTAAATCAGTGAATTACAGTAATAATAGTGGATAACTTATAGAGGTAATTTATTAGCCTCTACAGTCATTTCACAAATGAATGCTTCCTTACTTTCACGTTACCCAGGGCTATGTGAATATTGCATAAGAGACTTTGGTTAAGTCAGGCTTTTTTACTGGAATTTCTTCATGGGTATATCATTGACATTTTCCACTTTTGCACATTTAGAGCTACCAGTCCTCTGAGCTATGAAAGACATTAGTAGGAAAAATGTTGCTGCCTGGTTCATTGATCCAGAACTTTGAACAAAACCCCCCTCCGTCTCTTTTTCATGTCATTCTTTTATCTGTTAGAGGCCTCTTTCTCTTTCAAACATTGACCCATCACTTGACATAATATGTCACTGTCTTTCTCACCCTTTCCTCCCTCTATCTGATACACAACACTTTGAGATACAGAAATACTGTAGCACTGCAAGCACCAGTGTTAAATGTGTAAAGGGATACGCAAAATGTCAATTGTGTCATCATCTACTGAGCTTCAAATTGTTTGAAACCCATATGCTATAGGTGGTGATGATTCTTAGTACCTTTTTTTTCCCTCCAATTAATTTTTCCCCAAACTATATACGAAACAAAAAATCTATTTGTGGCATAATTGAATATAGAACTGAATTATATATTACATTTTAATCTTACTTTTTAGTACCGATTTAAGTTGCCATGAGAATTAAGTACAGACAACACAGAAAAAAAAATGTTAGTTCATTTCCTGTTGAAATTTTGTTTGGTTCATTTTGGCATGACAAATAAGTCAAGAACTGCTACAACCGATTCAGTGAGTCTTGTGAGTCTTTTGGATCCAATCAAACACAGGAGTCAGAGTCATTCTTTCATGAATTGGACAACACTGGCTTTGGAAGAGCCAATACTTTTACTCAAAGTCATGAAAATCATTTGGATTCAGAACTTTTAAAAAATAGGAATCAAGTCTTGATTTCCAAGCCAAAGAGTGAGTAGATGAACCATCTCTTTAACAACTGTCCACTAGTTCTTTAACAAACTCACAGCACCAGCAAATAGACCATCTCATCAGTCTGTGTTCCAAACTGATCTTTACCATGCAATCCTCACTATCCTCCTCTTTGCCTTTTTCTTGCCGTTCCTAAAAAGAATGATGAATCATGTAGCAGCTGCTTTGCCCACTCATGGAAGACATTAAAACAATTTCTACATCAGTTCCCCTGTGGGAAAGCCAGTCAGTGCAACAGGTTAAATGCCTGTGCGAGAGGATGTCAAAGATGATAATTACTCCGTTTTAAAGCTCCAGACTTTAACAGAAGACAAGAGCCCTTGAGAAAGTTCAAAATATTTTTAGTTGTAACACACACCGCCTTCACCTGCCAGAGAAGCAGACCCCCTCATGAGGCCAGTGTGACATCTCATTAACTGCTGCTATTTGATTTAAAATAATACAATGTTCCTGATGAGACAGCAAAGGTGAAACATTACAAAAACTTGTAATGTTGTAACTAATCATGCACAGATTCCTCTGTAAGAAACAGCAGTTGTGACTTGGGATGAGTGGAAAATAAAGAGAAGATCTGAGACAACAAACGCAAAGTAATATGAACTTTCTACAGTAGGAGAGAGAGCAGATTATTGTATTTTCTTGAGTTTAATGGCAACTGTATATTTTATACTGACACCTATTGGTGTGGATGTATAAAGTTTGTTTACCTGTTGTTTATCTCTTTTTTGTTCCTATTTATCTACATACATTTCCATTAAAATTCAAATGTTATTTATATTTGAAAACTATAAAAACATTTCTTGCTGAATATCTTCACATAAGTAGCATACAATTGGTTGTGAATACCACTTGATGTCGACTTTAAACGAGGTAGGGTCCAATATTCACGCATTGTATTAAAGTCTTCTTTTATCAACATACCAAGCATCTTCATATAAACAAACACCCATCCATTCTTTCCCAGCTTTTTACATAACTCCTCAATATATAACATCTAAACAAGACAAAGACGGTGAGTCAAGATCACTCTATTCAAACAGATTTCAAAAGGCAGTTCTGAAGTTCAGTTTCTTTAGTCAACGGATCCCAACTCTGTTGCTATGCCACCTTTGAAAGAGCCAACTATATTTAGATGGCCATTATTATGAGGCTTTTCACACATCACGACCAAGATGGAGGAGGTGTAGTGACGACCTATCTTATGTTTGTTGAACGAGCATTAGTGCCAATCTGACATCTGACGTCCCTTTCAATGTGTGCCATAACCTTGGGGACAATGCACGTAAACATTGTCCTACCAATAGTTAAACAAATCATTATTTCCAATTGTAAGGACAATGTTAAAGGACAACATGGTACCCTAAACCATAAAGCACCATTTAGTGTATATGATTACAGTTTGAACTGTCACTGACAATCTGCCTAACCAAAAGTACCAAGCAGATATAACTGATGTGTAAATTAAATTGGATACAACGCAATGTGATACTGTATATTAACAACAAATGACTGAATGACTGGATGACGAAAAGTGGGTCTTACATACCACAACGGAACCAGACCAAATGCAAAGTTTGTTAAACAGTAGCTAAATAGCTGGAGTTTGCTTAGCTTTTCCTCATACAGCCTAAGTGACATGAGCTGAAATCGAAAGTCATTTCAATGGAAGACCAAGTTACATTTTGATTAAAAATTACAAGCATTTTTTTCTTTGAATCAAAAGCACCAATGATTAATTCAAAATAAGAATAGGAATGTGCATTAAGAAAATAAACAGGGTAAATTTTGACTTTAATAAGGTAGTGTGGAGAAAGACTCACTACTAATGAGCAAGTCATGTGGCTCCTCTTGCATGGACTACATCCAAAAGCCCTCAAAGACTGTCCTCATTGGCTCTTGTAGTCCAGAGAGAGAGGAACACTTCCTCGTTTGATGTTAATGTGATGTACTGACTGAGATGTGAAATAAAATCATGGACATGATTTAGCAAAGAAGACATTTTTTTTGCATCAACACGCTTTGTTGGTTTCGGAAACAACATTCACATCAACCAGTCAGATTTTAAAGTTAGACTTGGGGCTGGAGCTTAAACATTTTAATCAGCCAATCTGCTCCAGAATGACAAAAAACACTGTATAAGTATCATTAAAAAACTCCATTTGACTGATGCTCTATATTCAATTTTTACTGAATCCAAAACGTTGTGTGAAGAGCAATGAATAACTACAATACACTGTGACCCAGACCTCTGGAATAGCTATTAAAGTGCCAAGCAAGTGTGGTTTGAGTCTGTTGAGTGGCACCTGATTGTCAAAACATTCCTATGGCAATCAAGAGTTAGGTTAAGCATGTACATGTATGCGTGTGGATAAAGAGGGTTATTTGTGGAACTTGTGTGAGTGTGTGAACAAAACTATGAAACAGACTGCAGAGCGACAGCATGAATCTAAAGAACTACTAATATTTAATGTAACGGCTGTTGTTATTTGCTCAGATCAGGGAATCAATAGGCACGGGCAGAATGCGGATCCAATAGCCATGACTATTTCGACTCAGTTCAGTACCGCTGATAGGCAGCTGTTTTCAAACGGTCCCGTGCTTATTAGTGTTCATGCTCTGTAGTCTGAAGACCGTCAAAGGTTTCTATTTACAATGCGATTTGCAACATTGCAAATCATGCTCATTTGCGCTATAACTGTAGTGATTGACAGCTTGATTATAAAGTGAGCACTCTTTGCCGGCTTTCTGAATAGGCCTATAATCTATTCTCAGTTTGAATAAAAGTTTGACTAGTGGCCACATAGACATTGCAGAATTTCAGGAGAGACAACTGCATTTAAATGCAGAGCAAATCCACTAAAATATCATTCTGCGACTCACTCCCTATCCGATGACTGACGTAGTGATAAACAAAGCACTGGATGGGACCAAAAAACACTAATGTGTCAAAACAGATCTGTATTATGTATATTGCAGTGTAAATACTATTATTAAAATTAAGTCCCCTCTTTGTCTGTGACTGCAACGTGTAAGATAATAACCACAATGAGTTATAAGTTATGTTTGTCTATCTGATGTATTTGGTGCGGGTGCAGTTCAGGTCGAGGTCTTTATGTCAAATGGGTCGGGTATGGAATTAAATTAGTGCTGGTCGGGTTTTCTTTTAAGTACTGCGGGTGCGGGTTTACCAAACACGACCTATGCAGGATTCTGGGACCCAATATATATTGGGGGTGATGAAAATTATTTCTGTGGTTCAAATCAGCTTGTCAATGCAGACTTTCCGCTAAATTCTGCACACATTTTCAGAATGGCAACGTTAATGTTTTGTCAACATTTGCAATCAGTACTACTATTACACACTTCTGTTTACCTAAACAAAGAAGAATTTGCTAAGAGTATATTGGGGCCTTAAAGAGCAGCAAAATTGCCAATGACTGAATCAAACAGTGAGATCAGAATGTGTGTCCAGAGAGCTGGCAGCCCTGCAACCCTGCAGCACCAGGGTCTGCCCTTCTCTCAGCAGCTCCTCTAATGAGACTCACTCATCTCACCCTCCAGACAGGTAAGGAGGATGTGAGGGGATGCCAGACGCAGTGAATGCATAATCATATCATTCCCCCTACAAAGGCAATAATAAAAAAAAGACTTATTCAAAAAAAAAAGAAAAAAAAAAAAGTAATAAGATAAAAACTTGACCTTCCATTTTTATTATCTGCAATGCAGCGATTAGTTTTGTCTGTCTGGCACTAGCTACTGATGTCTGTCTTCCCCGATATTTTTATGTGACTGCACATGATTTACACTTTGATTCACTGTTTATTTACAACCATGCAGAGAGAGGAAGAGGAAAATGAAGAGAGTTCTGCTCAAATCACTCATGTCTTTGCACGCCCTAGTGAGTGAGCGAGAGAGAGAGAGGGGAAGGAACAGCAGATTTTGTTTGCGGATTCTGAAATTTTAATTGTGCTTGATCAGCATATCTGTTATGGTGTGTGATATTCGGCTGACATACACTGCTTCTCTGACTTACAGCAATTCTCTAGAGCAGTTTCTCTAAATCACTTTTACAGTATATTAAAGGCTGTTGCCCATTTGATTATAAATTTGTTTGTTCATTCCCTGTAAGTCGTTTACCTAGTTTACGTTCAACTACTAAGAAAACCAATTCATAAAAAATCCATAATTTAGTAAAATAAAGCAAAACAAGCAAGAACAACACTTAATAAAGTTTATAAAATGCAATGTGGTTAGTCATAATTATAATTTTACTAGTATGAATTGCATTTTTACCAATAAAAATTAGTTGCAAACATTTTGATTTGAATAAAAATATAACTGTAGAGCTCTTTAATTACAATGTTTAAACAAAACATTTGCTTTTAAAAAAAAAACATGTATAAGAAATATATCTAAAAGTAACCAATAGAACTCATAAGTAGACATGTGACTGGTAAAAATTGAATTCTAAATATGTGAGCCTGGGATTTTTACTAGTCAAAATTGAATTATGCATAGTTGACCTGGAATTGGCATCAAAAATGCATTATAGATATCATCAATGTGAACCATTACTAGTCAAATTGCATTACAGACATCTAATTGGAGTTTTGACTAGTCTAAATTACATTATGACTTGTAACACTAGGGGCATAACAGAGCTGTCAGTAGCAACACAAAACAACAGTCACACCAGGTTGCACTTACCCTGCACATCAAGTTTGATTGCAGTGCGTATGCGTTTCTCAAAAATCTCGATCAACCCTGAGGTTTCCATTTTCCAGCCCTCTCAACATCAACCAACCTTCACCATCGGGGCTAAACAGCCAGCAGTGAGCTTGTGAATGCTAACCATGCTCTTATGGTCTCTTCAGGGGTAAGCAGCTGCTCTGTGGCACTGGTGGCCCACTAGAAACACTGATATGCTGTTGAATAATGATAACCTTTTGAGAAATGTCAAGTGTTACCAGTACAGTACATCTCTATCACTTAGATATTATGTTGTGCCTGATATTGTTCTTACAGGTCTGAACAGACCACGTTGCCAATTTCCAGTAATAGCAGTCTCACCATGGAAACATAACGCTTGTTCAGTGCTGCGAAAAGCTGTACAAAAAATATTAGTGCCTCTTTGAGCAGTCCCTAAACGTTGTAGTTACAACAAAACTCTGTTTCAACAAAAAAAGTTACAGGGTTCAGACAGAGGCCTTCATGGGTCCAGTGCATCTCTTATTGACAAGGTGAGCTTGTACCTTCTGAGTACAGTTTTATTCAAGCCATTCTCACTCCCAATGCGCCAAATATTGTTGCTTGAGTAATAGCACTGCAAGTCACTATGTAGACACCAAAGGGGTCTGTATCTTTATAGTAATATCGCTGATAACCACGATAAACATTTGTTGTCAAAACACTGACGGAAAGTGCATTGATGGTGCAACATCACAAGATGATTTTATCACAAAATCCTGATTTAAAATATGTCCACACTTTGAAAAACACTGTATTATATAATTGATTATTACACATTGTTCTGTGTATTTGATCAGCTGCACCTGTATCTAAAAAAGTAGGGGGTGATATTTATGAGTCTATATTTTTTTTATAGTTAGGAAAGAATTAATTTGACAACGTAAGAAGCTTTTTCATTTAAATTAAAAAGTTTTAAGTGTATAAATAATTAAAATAAAAAAGTATTTTTTTTATTATTATTTACTTCTGGTCTATGTTTGATCAAAGCTGATTTTTATGATCACCAACCCAAACCAAATAAAATTGCAAGACAATTTCAAAATAGGAGTTAAAACAAAATTATTATTTAGACCCATCATAACCAATCAGACACTATTTTTTAAGACCCTGTTGCATGCAAATTGCCATTGTATCTACAATTTCTTTGGTCTTTTGCCTTTTGACCTGTTAAAACATTCAAGTTTAACTTCTTAATTTTCTTCTGTTCTTTCAAAGCTCAATGTCACCTTCAATCATTTTCCAACTATCTCTCGTTCTCCGGAAGTCTCCTCCTCCTCTCTATGGTCCCCTCTCTGTTTGAAAGCATCATTATTAGTGAAAGTATTCAATTAGCCCTAGGGCAGATGAGTAAACACTAACAGTCCTCTAAATAATAGTAATTATCTATAAACCTACAATTAGCTGTGCTATGACGCCATACGCAATGGTATCATTACCAATTACCATAAGAAAAAAAATGTCAAGGGAATTTACGATAGTAAGAGTTTACTCAACACCGCAAAATGAATTGCGGAATAAGTTGAGCAGCCAATAATGCTGGAAATAATAACTTCCTAAAGGTCAGCATAAAATGTTGACAAAGCTATCCAAGTGTAAACGTAAGGCTACAAAGCACAGGGGATGTCAATGACGATGGATGAATACGAAACTTGAAGACTAATGCAATTTTTCTTAAACAAAGCAGTTTGGAGTTGCTCCACAGCTTAGAGGCAGTGCTGCAAAAAGGCAGACATATTCTGCGAGAGGCGGTGTTACAATACTGTCAGCTGCACTGCAGCAAAAATTACACAGCACAACCTCCAGTAGCTCAGATCCCTGAGTAGACTGCTGGAAAAAGAGAAGGAGAGAGAGAGAGAGAGAGAGAGAGAGAGAGAGAGAGAGATCTTCTACTCACACACATACAGTCAAGCTGAGAGACAACTGTTCACTTTCACAGGTTATTCATACTGTTTGCAATCTAAACAGCACTACAGTCACCCGCATGGTAAGCCACAAGCAAAGCTAGTGCTAGCTACAGGCTAGGTTAGAGCTAATATACATTTAATAACATTCAGTTTGACAACCAGAAACTAATACACCATTGCTACAAAGACAAAAAATACCCTTAGCCTATAAGTTGGCACACATGCTTTGACACACTGCGGTGAAATCCTGAAACACTAATGCGACTTTTGCATGCAGTAGGCTATTTCAACACAAAAGTCTGTGTCTTATTCACTGACACAATTAAGGTTGAGCTATTAAGTGGAATTTAATTTTTAAAAAGTGTTTGTGTTCATTTTCTATTGATTATGGCATTAAGTTAGTTATCAAATGATCATCCAGTGATGGAGAAACGTTAAACCTGGCCATATATCCAAAGCTATAGTGTAACCAAGCACACTTTCTGTGTTTTAAAAAGCCAAAACTGGTACCTGGATTGCAGTCCCTGAAAAAAAGTATGTCAGGTCACGGTAGTCTGCTGCATCGTTCATAACCCAGTACTAACTACAGCCCACAGGAACACATGTAACACATGGGGTGCTATGTACACATCTGGGATAGTAACTGAAAAATTGAGAGCCTATCATTATTGTGTCATTGAAAAATGAAGACTCTAAACCTCAGGTTGCACCTGAAGATCTGAACCTGTATAAAGTGCGAAAAGTGTCAGCTAAATAAACATTAACTTTGCTAACTGCCTTTGTAAAACAAGCAGAGAGGAAAGCATACTGCATCCCGCTGGAGATATCAAAGAGCTCTTTGCAATCTGAATCCAAAAAAACAGCAAAAGAAAACAGTAATGTAAAATAATACACGGTATAACGAGATTGCATCATTTCAAGCTTCTATGTTCATGGGTAAAAAGAAGAAAAACTCTCTTTCAGAGAAAACACTCTTTCAGCACAGTCACTCCAACATTAACCTGAAATCCATGAGAACAACAATGTTTGGCTTTGAAACTGAGATTTATCTCATCACCTATTTATGATCCACTATACATGCTCTTGGAGTTGGTAGGAATCATTGCGGTATGAGCCGTCACAGACTTTAATGTCTAAAACACGTCGCAAATTTCAACGCTTACATAAATATGTGATTCCGTATATAACATATTTATGGTTTTGCAACACAAGCATGTGCTGCATTCTCACCACAAGGGGCAAGACACCACAGCAGGCATTAGCGTAAACTGTCTTCTACAGTCAGTTTTCTCTTTTTTAGGTCAACCACTGTCATGCCACAGCAACATTTTGGGCAGTTTTTCAAACATTCACATCTGCGTTTGAGTGCCTGGCCTAAGAATGAAATCAAATCGCCAAATGCATGTAGTGTGGGGGGAGGGTCACTCCAAAATCAATGCTGTCTGTATCACAAGAGAAGTGGCGTATGGTTAGGAGTCACCATCAAGCTTCTCGCGGGTGATTCGCATTGATGACTACATAAGGAAACCCAGACGGGTTGCAGAGAAGGAGGAAAGTCTGTAAGCAGTTCTGACAGATGAAAAGATCTGGCTGGTGCAGAGGAGTTGTTTGATTTCAACAGGGTGCCGCAACCATTTCAACAAAAGGGAAAATAAGGTCTTTCACACACAAAAATCATACAACCTACGGATATTTTTCTGTTAGTGTAGCACAGCTGTTGTATAGGTCTACACTCTGGCGATTTAGGGGTTTTCCAGCTTATTAGAATGTTGGTAGAGGGAAAAAAAATGTCAATCTCACACATGACTGTTTACATCACCACTACTATGGCTCAACTTTGCTCAATTATATTAGAATATAAAAGGTACTATTTTCAAGAAGGTTATGTAAGTGCAAGCTCCATGTGCTACTAAATTACTCCATTATCATGTGGTCTGAATAGACACAAGCCTGATGTAACAAATATACAGGACCTATTCAGTCAATGTGATTACCACAAATTACATTTCAAAGGAAATTATATACCAAACCATTAAGCATGAGGACATAGCCAAAAAAAAAAAAAATTATAAATAAATCTCATATTTGAGGCATCTGATCGGGCATCTGCTCCGGTCAGGTTAATGAAACTGTACAGGCAGTTTAGCATTTGTGTAGACAGATACTACTGAATATGTTACTGAATATACTGAATATGTTATTTGAACATTTTCTCGACACATGAAATTAATGGGTTAGTATTTCCATTTTTGAAAACAGATTATTAAAAATTTTGACAATTTCTGTGTTACTCTCAGGATATGGGTAAATTTCAGAATTTATGAAACAGCTCCCTTTTAACCCCACAGGAAGTTGAATTGGAAATAGAATTGAAATGAATTAACTGCAACTGAATTGCAATTCAGAGAAATTCAACACAAAAAAGTCTAACACAAGATTCGCAACAACACTTAAATAACATTCTGCCTATTTGTTCCCTGACATGTAGAAAACATTTTTTCTCTAAATAGCTGTTTTTTTGTTGTTGTTGTTGTTTTGTTTTGTTTTTAAATAGAGGAAATAGGGATACAGAATGAAATTTCCAAAATTTAAAAATGTGTAACACTGGCCAGTAACTAATATGGTGCCAATATATTGTGCATCCTTCAAATTTTGTGTTTTTCATGATCCATAAAATTTCATAAAAAGAATGAAACAAATGATATAGTATACTGCAATATATAAAACACATCATCTAATATTTCTGGAAATACACCATTTGATAAAATGTTTACAGGTAATTTATACCGAAAATAAAATCAGTTTTATTCTATTTTAATTTTTCTTTAAATGATCATTATTTTAATCCATTTTGTGTGCTTCCTCAGTTCAAATTGTATGAAAATAGTATTTAAAAGGCATTCTCTGTTCAGTTCTGAATGGCACACAACCCTGCTTACTGCAGCATCTCAGAGCACAAACACGGTCACAATCACAGAATCACTGTGTGACAAAAACATTTCTTGTTCGTATCATTCATTTTAATTTGATTCTCTATCATAAAGTGTGATCTGTGTTACTCTGAGCGAAAGCCTATCGCTTTATATGAATCCATGTCCTGGAGCATGAAGAAGCTTGGTGTGCACAAAAATCAGAGCACTGTACCGGATAATGACTGGAGCTCATGCTCAGTCATGTGACCTGGACTCCAGAGCTGAAATAGTGCTGAGATGTGTCGTGAGTAAAACAGAGACAGGTTCAACTGCATAATTCCCTGTCCCACTACAGTAGCCCAGGACATGGAAGACTGCAGAAACACTAGTACTGGGAACCTGGGACCCTCTAAATTGCTACATGATTTATTGAGGCAGTCTGAAACATGCTGTTACAAGCCATGTGAGAACGATCCACTTTAATCAGTGGGGATCATTTTTGACAACATAAAAAAAAAAGGTTGAGCACACCTTTCTTAGAGTTGGTTGGATATATGGTTATACTGTATGTGCATGCAATGACGATGATTTATTCCTGCTGCATGTGATATGAATGCATCACAGAATTTCAGCAGACAAAATAAAGGCGCGACTTTCACAGATCATTTATCCTTGAAATGATATTGTTAAATATGACTCCAGAGCAATACCTCCTGATGAAATAAAATTGATAGCTTAATAGTTAAAGGGGAAATATTACGACTGATAAGTAACAGCAAACTGAATGCATTCAATAAAAGTACAACACAGATTTGTCTTCTGGAAACCTTAACGATACTTGGAACTAAAGCATAAACATGAATGTAATCTAAATTACAGCCTTACTAAATGTAAAGTAAATACTGTAATAAATTAATGTTTTAACACCATTTAACTCGAGAGCTATTTGTAATGCATTTGTAAAATTTATTATGCCGTAAAGTAATAATGAAAAATTAAACAGTTAGATTATGTTTTAGGTCTTAATAAAGTCACCGGTAATTTGTGTGAAGCTTTCTGCTGAATAATTATTTCATAGGAAACATTATTCTTTTTGTGCAAAAATATGATTAAAATCAGAAGATTTCTTATAAACTAAGAGAGAGAGGTATTTGAATCCACATGAAAGTACGATGTTATGATCCCACGTTGCACTTATGATATATAGACAATGGCACACATACTAATCCAGACTGTTGTTTAACCCTTGAACACTGATGGATGCAAGTACAGAGAGCACTTGCTTTGTCCTCTGAGGGTATCAAGGCTAATGCCACCTTCCAGGGCAGCCGGCCAAAAGCAATCAAACTCTGCCTGCTTTGCTGTGCCATGTGGCGCTGCAGCACGGAGCCACAGGAGCAACTTGATGGCAGCTTTATGTAAATGTCCACTGCGTCTAATGTGTTGCAGAGGGGCCATGGTCCAGCCTTGTTTTAATTGGACTGCTCTATATGTAAAGTTTATTCCATTAATGGGGCCAGAGAGAAACATGAGACAGACCATGAATATTATCGCCAAACACAGCTTTGAGTGGAAGAAGCACTTTTGGAGACTAAGAACAACTCTTTAACTCTGCAGCATGCTGCAAATCCAGCAATCAGTTACATCAGACAACTGTGGGCTATTTTAGCAGAATAGCTCAAAAAGTAGGACTTTTAGTCGTACAACAACCACCGCTAATGTTTCATTACATTGACACAATGGAATTAAAACTGCTGTTGTATAATAATTTATACAACATGGAATTAAAACTGACACTGTATAATAATTTTTTCAGCTCTTTTCTAATTAGTACGTTTTGCAATATAGTAGATTTCAAATATTACTCCAACAGCAACAATGTTTTCTGTACAAACATGAGAATTGCATGAAGCAAATATACTTCAGCGATATTCAGATATTACACAACCCAGCAAGATCTTTTTTACCCCTTAGTGCAAAGTGCGCAGGAAAGACATTCACTAACAAAGAGGTGATGCTGACAAGGCTATGACTAAAAGAAAAAGAAACATTTGAAATAGCAGAAACCACTAGTTTACTAATAGAAAAACAATGCTGACATGGCTATGAACAACAGAAAAAGAAACAGTTTAAGGGCCAGTAGTTTGGGAGAGTGATGAACAGTGAGAACAGGATTCATTGTGCCACTATGAGAAGAAACCCAGC
Organism: Tor tambroides; assembly: GCA_021397915.2. Classification (NCBI taxonomy): domain Eukaryota; kingdom Metazoa; phylum Chordata; class Actinopteri; order Cypriniformes; family Cyprinidae; genus Tor; species Tor tambroides. The sequence continues at coordinate 1,375 of JAFVLL020006006.1, read as the reverse complement.
TGTGCTTTACCAATTATGACATACTCACTGTCTGCAATGTTTCCTGGGTGATTCTTCGTTTAGAGGCAATTGACTACATGAAACCTTGAAAAATGAATCTTCTTCATCACACGATAAGATCATGACCTTCACTTTAATGTGTGGTGGTGTGGATTTTTCCACATGGTGTGTGATAATGAGAGTTTTCAATTTTGAGAGAAACATTTGGGCAAAACTTGGACTTGCTAACACAAGAAGTAAGCTAGCAGCCAGTTAACTATTAAACTTAACAGTTAGCTGTTTAAATTCTCAAACTCTGGCTAACTCTGGTTTTTAAAAGTTAAAAGGTAGGAGACCAGCCCAAAATAGTGAGATATTGGCAAATTTTATATTCCCGGCCTCTTAAAAAATGGAAAAAGTAACTGAAGAGACACAATAGACCTTAGTCAGCGTAGTGCCATATAAATACGGATGGGAATGAAAACGAGGGATAGGAGTACAGTGCGATCAGTGGATTGTACTGTTGTTTAACAACATACCAATTATTCAGCTGACGAAACGTCTTTCTGAAAAAAAAAAAAACTTACAGCAGACAAAAACTCCTTAAAACAGTTTTACGTGATCTAGGACCTTTATATAGTGCATGCTATTGTAAAGACTAAGTCTATCCCTCAAAACCTCATTTTCATCTGCATTAAAGGGGTCATATGATGCGATTTCAAGTTTTCCTTTCTCTTTGGAGTGTTACAAGCTGTTTGTGCATAGATGAGATCCCTAAAGTTGCAAAGACTAAAGTCTCAAACCCAAAGAAATATTCTTTATAAAAGTTAAGACTTGTCCACACCCACCTAAAACGGCTCATTCATGGAAATATTTCCGTAATGCCGCCCAAATGCTCATGCAAAGAAAGAAGGCGTGGTTTCAGTAACCGCAGTAGTGTTGATGCAGCCATGTCAGGAAGACGCTGTGTGTTTCTAGGCGAAAGCACTTTATTTGGCCTTACGAAAGTAGATGCAATTAGGAATCACTGGTTAAGATTTGTTTACAACACAACAGCATAACCCAAATGTTCAAATTTGTGCAACGCATTTTATGAACGACAGTTTCGTTAACCTAGGAGAGTACAAGGCTGGCTATGCACGAAGGCTATTTCTAAAAAAAGGGTCAATTCCAACTTTGCTACGACAATCTGGCGCTTCTGAATCAGCGACTGTAAGTATGTTTTGTTATTAGTTCAAATATTTGCTTTTGACTGTTCAAATGTGGAGTTTTGCACGTAACGCATTTTGTGTGTGTGTGTGTGTGTGTGTGTGAGGGGAACAGGGTCACATCACAGCGGAGTGTACAGCCCGTCAGAAATCGTCTTAACCGTGGCTTGTGTACTGCAAATACATAC
>JAFVLL020006005.1:0-13432 GCA_021397915.2 Tor tambroides | reverse complement strand
CATACACCTCAGTGCATACTCTCAGATGAAATCCTGCCACAGGAGAGGATTTTGAGGATCAGTTTCAAGACGGCCGTTATATGACAATGATAACAGGACAAATGTACTGTATGTCCAGGTTACATTATACTACAATACTACATACATACCACATATATATAATACACACACACACACACACACATATATATATATATATATATATATATATATATTTGTACTGTTGCAAAGTGAGCACTTATTCAAAAGAAGCAGCAATTTTCTTGCAATCTCTAAGATCAATAAATCCAAAGAGAATGTTTAATAGCAAACATGTTAAACATTAGCAGGCAGGCTGTCAACTCACTAAGTTTTGAGTTGTTTCCTCATGAAAGCATTTATTTAGCAGAAGTAATGCAGGACAAATAAGTAGTACAGTAACACTTCAGCTACAAATATTAATACAGAAACAAGATAAAGTAATCAGTAAGTAGTCTAATAGCAAATTTATGATTAAGATCCTTATTGGTTCATAAATAATTCCTGAATGAGATTAGCCTCATTTACTACCAATCACCTAAAATATATTAAATAATAATTATATGTGAAACCCATGTGAAGCCCTCATGTTGCCTAGTAGGAGTTATTTGTGTTGCCTCACAAATAACTTTTTACCATTAAAGTGAAAAAAGGTCCCACTTTATACGTGGCCTTATTGTACCTTCATTTAAATTAATCTTTAGATATAGTGCACTTATTGTGTGTACATGCAGGCATTTAAAAATATGCCTGCATGTAATTACATCTTTAATTAATTTCTGTAATTACTTATATAATTACACTGTTGACCCATCAATTACACATTAAACCACCCTTAAACCTACCCATACCACCAAACATGTCCCTAACCTTACTCGTATCCCACCTCAATAGCAGAAGTGTTATGCAATACTGTATGAATACAATAAGTACATTGCACTTATTTATTTATTTATTGGATGTAAGCAGTAGTTAAGGCCACTTTATATAAAATGGGATCAAACAAAAAAAAAGATCTTGATTACTAGTTGCTCACACAGAGTGACAAACACCTGGTTAATTAAGTGATGCATTTTATGACCATGGTCAGAGTAAAACAGATAATTGCTCATGTCTCAGACATTTTCATGTTGGGAGGATTAGTAATTGGTAATTCTTTATCATTTGTCATTGTTGTAAATTGCCATTAGTTAATGGTTTTAAATGAGGTTCTAAATTTGTTTATACAGTACTGAATTTAGCTTTGACAAATTATAAGACAAAATTTAATGTATTTTTTGTCGATTTAAATGTTGACCCAGGCTTCACAGTTTTGAGTAAAAAAGGTAGTGAATTGTGCAAATGAATCCACTAGAGGGCGCAATTGACCGCGATTTTAAGAGTCAGATCTTCAGTTCACTGTGGACATGACAAACTACATAAAGGCCAATAATCAATAAGATCATAAACATTTTGCTTGCCATTATTGTTGAAGCAACCATATTTAAAACATTATTCCCAGATGTATAGTAAGACAATATTAAACTAATGAACTGTTTAATGTTTTAAATAAATGCCTTTTGTTAAATAGTTTATAAATCTTTGTCAAATCCATTTAAATATAATTAGATTACATAGGTCTTTTACGAGCAAATATTGCCTGTGTGTATAAATAAAGGTTATATTTGTGTGAATATGGTTTCATTAGTCATATTATTTGATACATTTCAGACTGTTTAGTGTAATGCAAAATATAGAATTATTATTATTATTATCATTATAAGAATATTATTTTTAAAAATACATTAAATATAAAAATGATTACTAAAATAGCATTTTATTTATTGTTTATTTGATGTTTGGTTTTTCATAGCATTATGTTTACATTTATATTGGCTTTACCAAGCTTTTTTTTGGTTTTGGCACAAAGAGTTGAGACGTTTATTAGCTGATTACATGTCAAGTGTGCATGGGTTTGCCATTATTTGGTCAACCTAAGACTTTTACAGAATACCTACAATATCTAAAATTTTTGTGTCCCAAAGAGTCTTGCGTGGTGTCTTCCGTTCTCGATCACCATCCACACATTTTATAGTGAAGACAGAGACAGTGTTTCAAAACCAAGCGAGTATTTTTACATCATGTATGCGTTCCAGGTCACTGAGCCGTGTGAGCATGTGAGAACGTGTCTGTGATGCCCAAAAAAAATGCAGTCTACCTGTATGTAGGCAAGTCACCATTGAGACACGACCAAGCTAACAGCATAAACTTTTTTTCAGTGTCTTGCGTGTTGCCATTGTATAATGGTGTTCCTCTCCCAGAGGCAACAACGGTAACCCTTAATGGAAAAAATCATGTTTTATTGATGAAGCTGACTTCGCTCTGGGGCTTGACTACACTGTCTGTATACACTGTTATTACTTCAGTGTGAAGTGATATGCCATTTATCATAGTTCATCTGCTGTGATGGAAAGAAGGCAAGATGTATTTTAATTAAAATCACTAAATGTTCTTAACAAATCATTGCAGGCTCTAATATTAAGACTAAATTGGAGAGGCTGTAGTTGTTATTTATCAGGGTACTTTTAATTTGTAAGATATTTTGAGTTTCTCTATAAGCACATACCTAAAATGGTCAAATTGTTATGATTCACAAAGTGAAGCATGAGTCCAACAAAGAAAACAACTGTAATAAAAAACACATTTATGTAATGGGATTTAATTCAAAACCTTCAGTACTAAGCCGTGACAACTAGCCCCGGTCTGTTCTATGCTCTTTTTCTTTATATGTGTTGATCTGGAGCAGATGTGGTGAAACCTGCCCTAACTCTCGTGTCAATGAACACGCTTTAGGTCCAATGAAGACCATCAGGTGGCGCTATTGGCTGAAATGGAAACAGGACACACACGTGCAGGGGGCCTAACACACAAAATTACGTACCCTGAATCTCAGCACTGGGGATCTGCAAGGTGTACAGCTTGGTTGGTTTATGAATTATTATCATCATTATTATTACTGTAAAGTAAATGTAAAAGAGGGCACATGATGTTAGTAGCATCATTTATTTTCTTAACCACAGCATTTTATTAAAATACAGCATCAGTTTCTACTTTAGTTTCACTGAAATGCCTAGTTCTTACGTTATTTCTATAAAATTGTGCATTATTTTAGTATATTCCCACGACAGTGTTAGAAGCTTTTATAATTTTTTTAAGTATTTGTTTTTCTCCTGACAGTGATGGCTAAAACCAAGTTCATACAGAAACACGAATATATTATTCTAACGAAAAAATATATATAAATAGATAAAACGCTACAGTAAAAATATATTAGGTACCTTTCGATTTAACCAGATAATACAGTACATTTAATTTTTTTTTTTTTAATTATTTAATTAATTTAAATTAAATTAAATATTTTTGTGAATTAAATAGCATGACTGGCCATTAAAAATACGGTAAAAATCTATTTAACAAAACAACACGTGATAACAAAACAATACATGTTAGAATACTAATACATAAATGTATTTCACCAGATAATATACAGTGAAAACCTGTAAAATGACGTCCCAGACGTCTCTGCGTGACACATCGCTTTTTTACAATAAGCTATTTTATTTATCATCAGTTATAGGCTATTTATTGCAGTGTTTAATGTTGCTTACTCGGTCATTATGCACTGTTTATTGCATTATTTTACCACGCGACATAGGCTATGTGTTACCCTGATGGGGTTTTGTGTTTGTGTAGCTCTTTTAATTCAGCATTTTCTCTCCTTTTATAAGCAAGTTATATTTAAAAAAATTAACTTGTTTAAGTATGTTGGTATATTATTTCATTTAATGAAATGCACGGTTTTGAGCTGCCTGCAGCATAAACGAGCACTAAAATGTCATCCCGTACAGTGTCTAAAACGTTGTCATCGTATTGTCAGTGAATTTTTTCACCCTGTAAATTTTGCAGGATTTATTTTTTTTAACAGTGCAGTGACGGGAGCGTTGCTGGTGGGCACGGAGACCCCCCTGTACCCAGACTGCCGCCACTAGTCGCCCCCAGCGCCACACGTCACATCACGTCCGCACTTGAACTTGAATCCCATTCCATTCTTCAGAGGCAACCCCTGCCACACACACAGGCGCTGGGTCCTCCCTGTGAGCAGCGTGAATGCGAGACGTAATTGCTCGGGTCCTGATTGATCTGGAGAGGAGGTGTTGTCTTCAGAGGTTGAGCCATTCTGCGCTCTGATGCCAAGCGCACATGGAGGACAGTGCCAAAGACTTCTCTCACCTGGCGAGCCCGCCGTCCACGGATCTTGGATTTCCATTATAGCAGGACAACAACTGTATTTATGTTTTAGGGATTTCTAAAGAAAGAATATTTGAATTGTAAGAATTCCAGTGTTTTGGAACCGAGGTTAAAGAAGCTGCTGCTGCGGGTCGGAGTGATTTTCACGCATCGCTATCTCAGGTTAAGTGGCTCTTAGTTAATGCCTCACGCCAGTCGAATACAATTTAGTCTGTTCACAGAGTACAAGTGTTAGTTTGTGCCGTGATAACGACTAGATTAGCCGGTGAGGAGCGCGGTGGAACAGTACCCAGGGTGTGGAGGAAAGTTTGGAGAGATCTTCGGGAGCGCACACATTAGTCCGAGTGTCCGTGAGATGCTGCTGTAAATGCGGGGCGATGTCCCGACGGAAGCAAGGCAACCCACAGCATCTGTCCCTCACGCAGAGGGAGAACCTGCCGAGTGAGTACAAGACCTCTGTCCCCTTTATCACACTGACCGCACTGCCATTCCGTCGTTACTATAGGGCAAAGAAAACTTTCTTTCTTTCTTTCTTTCTTTCTTTCTTTCTTTCTTTCTTTCTTTCTTTCTTTCTTTTTTGCAGACTGATATCTGTAACTAAACATGATTTGCTTTTTAATGTAGCAGTGTTACGCGTGCATTAAACATCATCAGCTCATAAAAGCATCGTTAAGTCTAGCATATGAGTTATGTTTTGCAAAACGTAATTGTGTGCACTATGCTAGCTAAAAAGACCCGTTTAACTTAATTAGAACCAAAAATAATAACAGTGAGCCATGGGTAAGTTTTACTTAAACGTTTCAACTATGTTTATCGATAATCTAAAACCAACAATTGAGGCCTGTTAGTTTTTATCGTTATTTATTTGTTTGTTTTAAACAATGTCAATTCATTCTACTATTATGATACTTTTCACATTTACTGTGAATAATTGATTTAAACAATCTGGAAGTGCTAAATATAAACCATAATTCATAACATACAGTTTTGTGAGACCCACGCGTTTATCTGCTATGTCCCACTCAACACACACACACACACACACACACACACACACACTCCTCACCTATTTTCTATTATTGTCACACACATACATAAGCATACATGGCGTATCAAGTTTACTTTAAGTAGTTTATTTAAAAGGCTCCAACTTTGCTGAATAGTCTGTTGTTCATTTACATCTAAAAAACAAAGTGCTTACTGTTTTTTATTAGTTTATTTTTTAGCATAATCTCTGTTTTATAATATCAGGGTTCACGAGCATGGACTTTAGTGTTGATCGTTCAAAACAACACACTCCTTATGTTCATCTTTAATTTATCCTTTTATCTAAGATGCTTTACACACTCTTTCCACTAGTAAAACTTTATGTAAAAGCACCAAAGTACTCTAAACCCTTATTTAGGTTTTCTTTTTGCCTAGTGTTTTATTCCCCTAAAAGCTTTCCTTGAACAATAAAAAGAAGTATAAATTAGCCGCAGTGTAAACTATTGAGATTAACATCATGCAAAGTGTTTACATTAAAACAATTATAAAGAGCAATTCTGTCTAATTTATAACAGCTCAATGATATAATCTTTACACAGTGTTCTCAAGTGTTTATAACAGTGATTGTAGCCATAAACAATAAAAGACCAGTAAAGTTTATCCACGATTAATACGCTGCATATCACTGATATGATTTACCCTGTACACCCATGGTATTTGTCAATTAAACTCCAAAGCTTCAATTTCAAATATTTTTCAGTTTATTTATTTATTTTTTTGACTGATCTCAAGATGTGTTTGTACTTATTCCTGATAAAAATATCAAATATTTAAAACATTTTACACATGATTTTATTTTCAGAAATGTTTGCCATTTTTTGATTCACCATGACTTTTGATACTCATTGTGTTCTGTCTTGTTATTCATTTTGCTATTTCTGGTTACACTGAGAATGTGGGTACAATGCGAAGGCGTGCCTTCCTGAAAATATCTGATTCAGTAGTGAGTCGATGGTCTTTACACGTCAAAATTTGCGCGGTTAATGATACTGATGTTATCGTTTTAGAAAACGTGAAGACATGAGATGAGGAAAATGTGTTAAAGGAGTGGGTGGGCTTACAGAGAGCCGGTGGCCTTTAAATTCAAAGCACTGCTAGTTTGCCAGTTTATTTCACCTGATGTGCTTTATTAAGCGGATAGTTAGCTGGTTTTAGTTTTCTTTTTCTCAGAATACATTTTTGGCTTTCTTTCCAGTTGTTGTGACTAATAAATACTAAAACATCTCCTACATTAGTTCTTGCTTAAATATGTATGTTTGTACAGCAAAACCCATCCAGTGTAAGTGTGTTGAACAGAATAATTATACTGTGTCTCAAATACGTGTTTAGTTCAAACATAATTAGTCTGGCAGTGTGTGTGTCAGTTGGCAAATGTGCAGTTTACATTGCACGCTCTATACACTCTATTGCATGTGTACAGAGTGTAAACCGACACTTTTTAAGTGGACTTTCTTTCTGGGGTGTCTGTCTGTCTGCAGGGGAAAACCAAAGTGCCCTCATTTGGCTATGTCAATGCTTTTGGCACAAAACATGTCAGTTAGCTGGAGGTTGCACAATAGAGAGATTCTGCCCAGAGCGACAAGACCTATAGATCACACTCAAAGAGAAAACCAAGGAACAGGAATATCAACATACTTCACGTCTTGAAATAAACGCGGGGCGCACTCTCCGCCCGCACGTTCACGTACAGGTGTGCGCATTAAAGAAGACGTCTCAAGCCACGAGCTAAAATGGCAGGGCTCTTGCAGACGCAAATACGGGTTCTTGAGGAAGTCTAAGAGACGAAACCGCTCGTACTGAGATTTCCGCAAACCGCCTCGGTGCCAAAGAAACTCATTAGTTTTGTTTTTTTCTCCGTAAGTCGCATGTTAATTGTGTGAACATGTATGATTCATTACATGAGTAGCTGGTTCACACAGACTTTTGGATGGGTTGCTTGAAACGTTAAAATGTGGGTGGGGGCCGTCCATTAGGGCCCTTACTGGCTCTTAAAATGTAAAACGATTCTTTAATGGCTGTGAATGTCAGCTCTTTGAACGCTCACTGATGTTTTCCGTGATCTTTTAGTGGCCGCTGGTCATCATGCTAATAAAACGCAAGGCATGAACCACAGCGCCTTTGATTTCTGAGAGTGGAAAGGGTCGCATCAGCCTTTTACAAGTGGCTCTCATCTTTAGGAGTGACTTTATGGTGATGTCCACCCTTTTTGTATGTGTTAGCGCTGCCTTCGAGAGAACTTCTTTCACAGACCGTGTGAGCCGAGAGCTGTTTGACGGACGTGTGGTTACCCGCTGATCGGACTCGTCTGACCTGACTTGGCAAATATTTTAGGCGAGTCTCTGTTCCACTGCACAATATTTCGGTTTATTTTATGAGTGTCGTGTTTGCTGGTTTGCACAGCTTCAGTGGAGTGTAAATGTGCACGGTTGAAGCTGATAGGGGGTGCTGTAAGTCCTTACGAGAGGGAAAGTGATAGAGAGGGTGTAAGTTTGTGTGTGTGTGTTTTCTTTGAGAATCTGATTACTGCCTTCAGGAAACATGATAACTGTATTTATAATGGTTAATACCCTGAATTGCCATCTCTCCTCCCAAGTGTATCATTCCCACAACAGGCTCAGTATAAATCTCTTATCTTACGCTAAAGGTAATTAATTCAATTTATTGGAGTATAGATTTCCCCCTGGGGAGAAGTAATATAGATGCTGTGCCCACTGTGCTCATTGCTCCTAAACATTTCATGTCCTTGCCTCCAACCAACTTTTTGAAACAATATTTGTGGTTCTGATTTTGAGCACACATATTTATGTGAAATTTTGGGGTTCGGAAGGGTCGTTAGCGTGCACACGTGCATTTCAGAATTGTACACATTTGTTTGGCAGGCATCCAGAAGCAGTTGACAGTGTATAGGCCTTAAATGAAGCTAAGAAACAGACGTTATCAAGCACATGGATTATTCTTTTGGAAATGCACCTGGTGAGCTCAGAAATCACATTAGACGAAATCTTTTAACACATGCTGGAGACGTTAACAGATCCGCAAATATATATCACTCGTAATCTTTGTTCTGAATGCGCTAGGTGTTCTCTGTCGTACGCTGTTTTTTTTTTAATTATGATTGCTTTAAATCAGAGCCATAACCACAAAAGACTTGACCTCAAATTATTTATTATTAAAAATGATTAATCATTTTTCACAGTTATTGAAAATAGTTGATCAGTATTTCTTAAACGTTTATCTTATCAGAAATATACATGGTTATATGCTTTCTTTTATTATTAGTTACTCTAACTCCTACTGTATCATTAAAATGCTTTTTAATAGAATAACTAAAAAAAAATCTGTATTTTTATTTTCTTCACTGTTTTTGTTTTTAGACTGTTTTGCTGCACACTTATTTATTTTTATGAACTGATTTCCTCTTCACGTAAATCTTTCCTCTTTTCACATGGTTCAAAAATCTTAGAGCACTAATAAAAAAGCATTTTTAAATGTTTTTTTTTTTCAAATTGTACATCGTATTATCATAATAAGAATGTAAGTAAAAAGTTGAATAAAAAAGAATTACATTACTTTCAGAAAGACGTTTTGCTTTAATAGCAGCAGCATTTGAGCAGCATGAGCTCCACAGTTTGTGGAGTGAAAAAAACCCCCCTGATGATTACTTAAGCAGCATGATTTGAGAATGTTTCATGATCGTCTCTTATATTTCTGTGCAAGACAAATCTGACGTTTGGGCTAAGGTTCACAGTGTAATGAATCAGCTTTTTTAAATGAATGAAATACATTATCCAGCATAATGTTTCTTTGTTTTAAAATGTAATGTTCACTTCCTAGTTTAAATTAGATTGCAGGTCCAAGATTTGAAATATAGACTTTTTAAGTCCACTGTATAGTGAGCAATTATCTGTAAATTCACAGTAGTATTATTAATAGAAAACGTAAGTTGATGGTGTACGTAATTAAAGACATGTCAGCTGTAGTGCTTCTTTACACACTTTTTATTTTCTATAAAGATTTAAGTTTCGGCTTGTGACTGAAATATCACAGCACACACATCATCTGCTGTACACCTGTGGCTCTTGCATACACCTTCTATTGTGTCCACTGCTTGCGTCTGGCCCGTTCAGAACGGCGTGGCTGCCTCCCAGCACACCCTCCGCGCCCAATTCCGTGGCATTGGGTCCATGCCAAGCCCACGATGTTTGTGTTCTCCTTCCTGGCATTGCTCCACTGCTCAGGGGGTCTCCTGTCAGCCGGCGAGAGAGCTGCAGACAGCCGAGTGTGAGGCAGCGGCCCGGTGCTGCTCTCGCAGGCGTCCTTCAGATCATGCATGTGATGTTCTGTTTAGATATCACATGCTGCTCAGACTGACTTTGGTCAGCTCTGTGATGGTGGAAGTTCTAAATTTAAAACAGATCAAGAATGCTGTTTTAAAAGAATCTAAATATCATGCTGAGTCAAAAATTCTACAGGTTTTAAGTTACTGTTGCTCTTCCCATGGCTCCTACACTCTTAATAATTTTCAGTTATGCCACAGAAGAACCCTTTTGGGTTCCCCAAAGAACCTTTCAGAGAACAGTTCTTAAAAGAACCATTTCTTTTCATAGTGTGAAGAACAGTTTTTCAACCTTTTGTGCATTGAAAAGGTTCCTCCTGAACCACAGATGCCAATAAAGAACCTTTATTTTTAAGAGTGTAGAGCCAACCAAGTGTGTGTTCAAGAGCGTGTTTGTCCCTCAGGCAGAGACTGGAGTTGATTTGCTATCGGATCTCATACTGCTGCTGTTTTTTCCTGTATTTACGCTGTCTGTGAATCTGTTTTGTATCTCATTGTGGTTTTGTGTTGAGTCAGATAAATTTCACAGCAAATAGTGTGCGCTGGCTGTTTCGTCATCGATAATAATGCGGGAAAATGGCATCGCGATGCCAAACAAGGAATTTCACGAGGTACGAAGTGATAAAGACGTAACTGATTTTCACATACTAAAACGGCTCCTTAACCACTGTTCCCAACGTGCACCTGTGATGCACTGACACGCGAGGCGACCCATGCCTGAGAGCGTATTATGAGGCTGTTTTGCGGCTTTTGTGAGCGCTAGAGTGTCTGCTGCGACGTACCTGTACGGTGCATGTGCACCTCTCCAACATCCGTCCAGCGTGCACAGAAGTAGACCGGAAACACAGATACCACTGCAAGACTGCGACTGTACTACCTGTCACACACACAAACACACACACAAGCCGCTGATTGTACTGTGCAGTTCACAGGTGTTAGTCTATGCTGTGTGAACTGTGAATTTTGCTTTATGAGGACAGAATGAGACACATCAGTTCCACAAACGGTTGACTGAGACCATTTTGACACATGTAACTTGTGCTAATACTAGAGATATTTCATTTTCATTAACAGATTCTATCTAGTTCTTTGTGATTTGTGAGGATAGCTGCAAATGTGTGGAAAATTTTGGTCCATGAAGTCATTTAAAACTCATTTATCGTCTAGAGTCTACAGTACATGCAATACCCCAACAAGCAAGTTAATCATGTCTGGACCAGTTTGATAGCCAGACTGAAAAACAGATTTGCAGCTCACAATAACTGAAGAACAAAAATTACAGACACACCAATAGCAATTTGTCATTTAGAAACTTGACAGGTACTTTAATTAGTTAAACCAACTATTTTAAATTCAAACTAGTCAAGGCAAGGCATATGTATTTATGTTGTTGCATATTTTACAAAGAACAAAATGTTAATTTAAAAAGCTTTACATATGAAAAAGAGCTATAAAGAGAGATGTAAAGGATATATAAAAGTCTAGTTTAAAAGACATTGAAAAATTTAAATTGTCATTATTTAGCCACTCTCATGTCATTCTGAACTTGGATGTATTTTTTTCATAAAAAAAAAAAAAAAGAGAATTTTCGAAGAATCTTCATGCAGCTCTTTTCCATACAATGCCAGTTCATTGTGACAATGAATTCGTCCTTTTCATCAAATATAATTTGGAGACAAATAAAGTGGAGAAAATTTCAAAGAACACCTAAAATAACTTTTGATGATTTCTGAAGACTTGCAACATAGTGCTTCATATGTACATACTATGGTTTTTGTTTTTAGCTAAAAATGATAAAATGTATTTTATCTACTGTGTTTGTGTTTAAGATTCTTGAAGAAATAACAGCGTGGATGACAGGGATAAATACATGATGATGGCTTATTCCTTTAAGAACAGTAAATATATATGAAAAGAAAAAGAAACAAAGAACAATCAAAAGCTAATTAAGATATGCATTAAAGTAAATGTTAAATAAAGAAAAAGTATTAATAAAATTGAAATAAAATAATGCAGCTTAGTCAGTAAAAACTATCATAAAATCAGCTACATTTTCGCACAGTGGTTAATTTGAGAACGCAAGCAGATGTTTTCAGTCTAGACTTGAATGTGGTTACCGTTGGGGAACGTATATGACATCTTTTGGAAATCAAATAATGTTCACCTGTACTTGGCAAACATGAAATGTTTCTCACACTGTCATAGCTAGCAGCAAATTTTGCAAATCACACATGACAAACATTGGTGAATAGTCAAATATATATATATATAAATGGGATTAATACTTGCCAAAAAAACTTAAATCCTGTAAGATAAAGATGAGCAAAACATTGACTGAGACCCTTATGGTGTTTTATCAATCGTAAATACGATGGATTAGAAAATATAACAAGTAATAGCCAATGAAACAACTTTAATTTTTTTTAGTTTTTAACTTTAATTTGTCACTGTCTGTGGCAAATTGATCTGTTAAACTCAAAACTGATTATTGCAAACCATTTATTATTGTGAACCATAATGTGCCTAAAGTATAGTCATGCATTAATAGGTCATTTTTTCTATTCTTTCACCGCTCAGCTGCAGCAGATCATGAGGCAGGGGTGGATCAGTGCCCATCAGAGGGCTCCATAGCCAGCCCTGTGGGTGGAGCCGGAGAGAGTGACCTGCTGACCTGCGGTCAGTGTCAAACCAACTTCCCCCTGGGAGATATTCTAGTGTTTATCGAGCACAAAAGGAGACTGTGCCCCGGACCCAGCGCCTGTTTCGACAAACCGACTGACTGCGGCAGCTCCCCGTCCCCCAGACCCCCACGGGCGGAGGTCTGCCGGAGGTCTGGACCGGTGGAGGTTGGGATCCAGGTCACGCCAGGAGAGGAGGAGGGAAAACGACTGACGCCCGCCAGAGGAATCTGCCCCAAGCAGGAGGGCGTCCCAACAGGTAGATGTTTTACACTGAGGGCTGGAGGAAGGGAAGGTTTATTAGTCTGAAGCTTGGCAGGAAAGAGAAACCTGTGAAGTGACAATCACTCACACACACAAAGATTTTTATTTATATATTTGAATTAGGTGCACTCTTAATGAACCAACAAAGTAGTCTTTTCTTGTCAAGAACCTTGTTGCGGTTCTTCGGCTGTATGTTCTGTTGAAGGTTTTACAGTACATGGTAACTATAAAATAAAAATTTGAGAAAGTATTACATATATATATATATATACACATGTTTATTATATTTTAATATACACTAGAGGTCAAAAGTTTGGAATAATTAAGATTTTACAAATCTTTTAATCTTTTGCCAATTATACAGCATTTATTCAATAAAAATACAGCAAAAACGGTAAAATTGTATAATAATTTAAAATAGCTGTTTTCTATTTTAATATATTTTAAAATGTTATTTTTTCCTGTGTTGGCAGTACTGAGTTTTCAGCAGAAATTAATATTTTTGTGGAAACTGGGATATTTTTTTAAGATTCTCTGATGAATAGAAACATGAATTTGAAATAGAAATCTTTTGTAACATTTTAAATGTCTTTACTGTCACTTTTGAGTCCTTGGTGAATAAAATTCTTTCTTTCTTTCTTGCTTTTCTTTCTTTTTCTTTCTTTCTTTCTTTCTTTCTTTCTTTCTTTCTTTCAACTCTTTCTTAACCCACATTTTTATATCGTAGAGTATTACAGTTTTCCACAAATCAGCACGTTAGAATGATTTCTGAAGGATCATGTGACACTGAAGACTGGAGTAA
>JAFVLL020006004.1:0-11521 GCA_021397915.2 Tor tambroides | reverse complement strand
TTATGAGCCTATTTGGATTGGACCAGTATATGGAAATTCTGGAATATACTTTGCAGTTTCATCACGCAGAAGTCAAGTGCTATTGGTAAGATCGCCGCCTCAATCTCTTGCTGATATCATCTCTTTTTGGTTTTCAACTGTGCTAGAAATATGACTGACAAATATGGTAACTTGCTTAGTCCTGATAGAAATAATGAAACAGAAGAGAGCAAATGCTGTAAACAGCTCGGCTCTGAAGCTCGCACCTTAAAGATATTCTCTGAATTCATTGAAAGAATGGTCAGTCTGGGCTGTGATTCTGATTGGAAAGTTAAAACAAAAACTTGATTGGCTACAAACAAGGAAAGAACCAGAGAGATAAAAATTTCTAAATGTATGTGCCTATTTTCAGATGTGTAAAGTGGCTATTTGTTAAAAATAATCCCAGAAGTAACTGAGTGATGATTTAATCTGATTCTTTGTGCATAGAAGGTTTAAATGACAAAGAATGATATCATAAATCTGTTCTAGTTCCTATATAATTGTTGAAAGCCCTGACAAGGCATATTGAACAGAATTCTGGGTTGGTGAAAATTGGTATTAGCATTTTGGAAAAACTTGGAAGCTTATGTTTTGCTTTCAGAAGATAAGATTGTGTTTGACTGCAGTGAAGCAGTTGTTTTTGTTTTTATCTCATGCTGGCCGTTACCATGACTCTGGTTTAAGCTGTAAAAGTAACAGAGACTTGTTCTGAGAGAAAATTCGTAATTTCTATATTTACTGATGTTTGGGCAAAATAGTAATTTTACTGTAGGATTGCAAAAAATGTTGTCACTCAGCATCATAGCCAAATGCCAATTTCCAGTGAAAAATGATTGTTTGCATATGAGATGATAATGCTGTAAACAAGTAACATAAACGGGGGTTTCAAAGTTAATTTAAAGAAAGCACAGCTAGCACGACCCGAAGTAACATATCTGGGTCAGATAACCCCTGACAGATTTAAAACCATTGTTGAAATTCCAAAAGCCATGGCCAGAACTAAGTGAATGAATAAGTACAAGTTGATGTAAATCTACTGACAAGGACTGCAAAAGAACTAATGTTAAGAAACTTTTGAATTGCAAAAATAAAATAAAAAGACAAAAATAAAGATGTTTATTTGAAAATGCATGTCATTTCTGACAAGTTTTAAGCTGGGCTAGTGTAAAACGATAGTATGATGAAATTATGTTAAAAGTTAATGAAAATGCATTGCTACCAGTCCTGAATCCCTCAGAGTTCTCTCTCTCATTCAAAGTCAGCTAAATGCTGTTATCTGAGCCTGTGTCATAAGTGATAACAAGCTATTTATAGTAAAGCACAGTGTTCAAATCATAGACACTGAGATGTTAAAGGACAGGTTCAAAAATTCAGGATTTCAGATCTTATGCATTAAGAGGGCAATTAGTAGTTAAATGTTTCAACTGCCCAATGCATTTAAGAAATAAGAGATTGTAAAAATAATGAATAACAATATAGGAGTTATTGTTGAAGAAACATAAGGTCTTTACAAACACAATACAGACCCTGAGCTATAGAAGTAATGATTTTGAATAGTTAAACAGTTGTATTGCTGCTTGTTCTATGACCAGTAACTTATCTGTCTTATTTTTAGTCTCCACCATCATACAGGGCCCGATGGCTCCGGCTACAGAAGTAGCAGAACATTACACTGAATGGATGGGTGTGATATCTAAATTCACTGAGTAATCTCAGCATGATGGTTTGAAGATATCCAATTGATTTTAGTAATTAAATACTGCTCTGATTAACCTGTCTCAATGTTTTAACATTAGTAGGTGGTGTCAATGGCTCTCATGGTTCTTGAGTGCACCTTTCCTCAGCTGCAGAAAATACCGGATTCTGGAAGAAAACTGTCGAGGATGTTGCAACGGGAAAGAGCGGTTACCAGTGTGCATGAGGTGATTTCTCAATGACGGGTAAGATCCTCTTCTGGCCAATAGGGGACAACCTAAGGCAGGGGGTCACCGCCACTGGGCACCTGCCCCGAAGGGAGGTGTTATATGTGAGATGGTAGGGGAGTTGAGCGGATGCTTGATAGGCCTAAAAGCATCGTTAAGGGGGGAACTGTAAGAAGTTACAGCAATCTGCCTCAAAAATGTGAGCTCCTCCAGACCTGATCACCAGCAACCGCATTCCTTGATGGCTTGTTTTTCATTGTGACAAGCGTCCACAACTTGTGCAACTATGCCAGGGGATCACACCCTGAGGAAAAGGAGCTTATTTATAAAGTCAATGGCAATGGGCTTTCAAGAACCATCTGAGACCATGTGAGGACAGCCATTATATTGAGACTTACTTGCAAGATCTGTATTAAAAAGTCTCATATGCAGAGTTATTATGAATCCCTGAATCTATGAGGCTGAGATGATATTGAACTAAATGTCTATATCATAGTTTTTACTCATGCAGGTCGTTAGGCATGGCATAGGATAATTATAAGACATGGTGGTGACTAAAGATGAAGACTGCTTTTACTTATTCAAGAGATGGTTTGGATAACAAAGGTTAAGGGAATTAAGCATTTAAGGTATTAAAATAATAATAATAATAATAATAATAATTTTAAGAAATTCTAGCATAATTTTATTTTGAGTAGTCTAAATTGAGATTTGAGATAGAAACTTTGACATCTGGAACTTTGGTGAATGATGAAGGTTTCTATATTGTAACGCATTTAATATTACAGTCTGTCTAAGTTAAAGTTTGGTGAGAATGTCAGAAGATCATTTGTACAGTAAGAGAGAGAGACTGCTGGAGAGGAGCCAGAGACGGTGCTCTGCTGAGCAAGAGCAACCAAAACAAGGCAATGATATCAAGACCAAAACAACCCAGCTGACTTTTCTCAAAATAAAAATCATTAACGAACAGGCAAACTTTGAGACTAGATAAGACACTAGGTGAAACGTTAAATGTTAAGTTTAAATCCTTCCGATTTAACACCGAAAGCAAACCTTGAATATGAGCTGTTTCAATATTCATGTGTCTAGTATATATGCGTGCGTGAGGATGACTATGTATTTTGGGGAACGATTCTGTTCCTGTTTTGTGTAGATTGTGTCAGTAACCTCTGGAATGAGTGTTTTATCATTACAGATGGGTTAAGTGAAATGGCAAACTTTACAGAAGTCGATAATTTTGAGGGAATGTAACGAAAAGATAATACCGAACATGGGACGAGCTGTAAGTGGACTGGTCCTCCAGCTCTGTCTGCTGTGGGTAATAATGACTTCTTTTGTCCTTTATAATGCTGATTTGAATCACTCTCTGGATTAATATGTTTATGAGTGTTTATATGATTTGGATTTGTGAAATTGAAGATTGCCCTCCATAATGGGTTAAAAACCCATGTCTAAATTCAACTGAGAGTCTAAATTTAAACAAGTTAACGCTTTGTTATTCGAATGATTAAAGGTAAATATTTTAGACTTGACGGCAGAGAAACAGAGACACACTGGCTGAGTCACTAACCAGATTATCCAGAGAGAACCCTCACATAAAGAAAGGCTGAAAACAAAGGAGGGAATAGAGTTTAGGTAATATGGGTGAAAGGCAGAAGCTGCTATAAGGCTGTCTGTGTGTGTGCTCAAGGTCTGAGTGACGCAATAGTTTGGGTTATGTAGAACAGAGATAAGTTAACAAAAACTTTTGGATCTGCTGGCTAACCAGTTGATGGAGAAATACAGTGAGAAGTAGTTAATAATGAAATGAAATATAGTAGCTAAAACTAATGTTCAATAAGTATCACTGCCAAATGTCAAATATGAATGAAGGGTGTTTAAGACGCTGATCAGCAGCTGACCTGTAAGCGTTTCTAAAGACAGTGAGGACCAAACGGACTTTACACAAGCTCCTGAGGATCTGCTTCTGAATGTGCTGTTCATTTAGTCAGAGTACAGTAATATGGTATAATTGAGAAGATGTGAATTAAAATTATAATTAGGCATTGAGTATGATTAAAGTAGTGTCATGATACAAACATACATGCATGACAATAAATAAACAAGTAAGCTCTATTTTTTTAGTTACAATGTCATTTTGACCAAATGTTGCCAAGTTTAGGTGTATTATTCAGTTATATGAACAGTATGTGGGCTATGATGATTGCAAATGGATCTGTGATGAAAGTAAAACTTAATAAAAGGGCCATTAAGTAAAATTTAGGAACTATTCTAGGTTTTAGTGGAAATATTAATTGTTTTCTTTTATTTCTATTTTTAAAGATGGCTTAATCTGTATCTTACTTATTTATGGGTTATTTTAAGTTAGACTGCCAGTTTGTTTTGAACCCGTCATGGTTTCTAACGGAGTAATGAATGAGTGGAGCTACGATCGCTCTTCTTGCTCTATATAATGGATTGGAAATAATAGTTTTGGTAAAGCCAGTGTATTTACCCTAGTATCTAGGTTATAGACAGTGTCTGTATTGTGTATCTGTGAGGTGACTGAGGGTCTGACCCATGTCAGGAATACAATAACAGTGTTTATTCATTTAGCTCAGCTTCCACAGGATATGTAGTTTTCTTGTTATCAGTTCATTTTCTGATATAACCAAATTAACCAAAAGCCATCATAGCTGTATAAGGTATATAAAAACAAACAAGGCAAATTTCTATCTAAAGGGTCATAAAAATTCATTTCTTATTGTGCACGCAGTTTCTCTTTCATAATATATTAATGATTTGTTAAATCTGGTTAATGAATATGCAGTTTTAGTTTTAAGGCTGTCGTCTAAATGTTTTGTTTAGAAAGTAAGTGTGAAGTAGCTGTAGTAGAAGAGCGGTATTTACAACGGTGTGCTGATGAAAGCATATATGGATGAAGGACACTTTTACTGTACTAATACCACACAGAATATGACTGCTACAGGCCTGGCTCTGGGGAAGCAGCATCAGGGACACAGAACAGCTTTACCAATAAAAATAAAGTTTATTAAGTAACAAAAAGAGGAAAAAGAAGGGACTGTGATGAAAACAAGCCCAGGACTGCAGGATCAGGATCAGGACTAACCCTAACCCTCTCTTCAGGTGTCAGCAGTTAACTAGCTGGTCACAGGTGAGTTACCAGGCGACTGTAATGAATCACGAAGTAGAACTAGTAATACAGAGAACTAGGAAAAAACAAACAACAGGACATAACAATGATCATAAAGAGAGACATTACTGTTCACGTTTAATGATTTAAAGAAGGTTAGTGAATGATTACTAAAACGCATATAAAGCAGTTAAAACAGCACAATGATGTTCACACTACTGGATCACATATCCTCAGCATCTTTTCTCTTCACTAAAGTTGCTTTTCTTCATGATGTTTGAATCAGTTTACACTAACTAGTAAGCTCACTAACTAACTAACTCAGCGGTTCCTGACCGTTTCTGGAGCGCTGCAGGCTTCTGTCTGAGACGCACTTGTTCCAGGTCTGGAGTCTGATGAGCGGATGAGAATCACTGCGCTAACTAACCCACACTAGTGACCGGCTGCATCAGCACACTTCTCTCTCTGGGATGCTCTGCATCTAATCACTGAGCTGCTGTTTCTGAGCTGAGATCCAGTTCTGAAACACACACAGCACCAAACATTCCTGCACTGCAAAATATGATCTTCTTACTCAGTATTTGTGTCTTGTTTTCTAGTATAAATATCTAAACATTCTTGGATCAAGATGCATTTACTTGACAGGTAAAATGACTTAAGATTTTAAGTCTTGTTTTCTAAAAAAAGGATCAAAATTTTGAAAGTTTTGGCTTAAAACAAGCAACAATATCTGCCAATGAGGTAAGAAGTGTAATCTTAATTCAAAGGCTAAGCAAGATTATTTTTCTTGCCCCATTGGCAGATATTTTTGCTCGTTTTAAGCAAAAACTAACAAAATTTTGATCCTTTTTTTAGAAAACAAGACTTAAAATCTTAAGTCATTTTACTTGTCCAGTAAATGCATCTTGATTAGAGCTGGGAATCAAAAATCTATTCCAACTGCAGAATCAGATACTTATTGTAAAATTAAAATTTTGATTCTGCCTATCAATTCCTGTGTGCGCATATTTTTATTTATAGGTGGTGAAAAGACGCTGTTAAAAATGTATGTGTCTTTGAATTATTTGTTCAAGAGATTGATTCAAAAACACTGAATCATCCAGTAATGAAACGAGTCAATCTTGAGTGAGTCACTGAATCATTCATTCAGAAACTCCTTGAGAAAGACTCAGTTTATCCAGAATGGTGCCGCTCTGTTTCACACACGAACAGCTCTTAATGGAGTCCAGTGTTGATGAAGCCGGCTGACGTGTGTTCACGGTATTCAGCTGCAACTACATGTTTTGCAAAAAGAGACACAGAATAAATATGTTTGATATCTAAACGATTTCTTTAAGCACATTGGAATTGAAACTGGGTTTTGACATGGGATTTCAAACAATACTCAACCCTGATGTTGATTCAAGAATGTTTAGATATTTATACCAGAAAACAAGACTCAATTTTGTGATCATTTTGTGCAGCGTTCCTCTCGACTGACCGTCCGGTCCGGTCCGGTCTCAGCATCCCAGCGTCCTCTGCTGGTTCTCCTGCTGCAGGAAGTACTCGCAGAACAGCGCTCGGACCTCCTCTGCGTCCCGCTCGTCTGCGGCGGCCGACACCTCGTCTGCGGGCTGCGGACTCTCCTCGTGCCGCACCGCCTCCTCCCAGCGCTCGTCGAACTCGTCTCCATGCACCTCGCAGACGTTGTGCAGCACGCAGCAGGCCAGGATCATGGTGGGCACCACGTCCATGCGGCAGTCGTTCCTCTTCAGCAGACACTGCCAGCGCGCTCGCAGCCGCAGGAACGCCTCGTCCACCACGCCGCGCGCCCGCTCCAGCCGCCGGTTAAACGCCCGCTGAGCCTCCGACAGCGCGCCGGACTCCGGGAAGCTCTTCAGCAGCCAGCTCTTCAGCGGGTACCCGGCGTCGCCCAGCATCAGGAAGCCCAGCGGCCGGCCCATGAAGCGGCGCTCCGGCTCGCCCTGCAGCAGAAACCCCTCGCAGCCGCGAGCCCAGAGCGTGGAGTTCTGCAGCAGCTCGGCGTGCTCGGTGCTGCCCGGGAACCCGGCGCACACGTCCCAGAACTGGCCCAGACCGTTCACAGCGCCCTGGGTGACCACCGACAGCCAGCCCCTGCTGTTCCAGTAGTTCTCCGTGTTGCTGGAGGGGGCGATGATGGGCACGTGGAGGCTGCTGACCGCCCCGACGCAGCGAGGGAAGCCCCAGCGCGAGGAGAAGAGCCGGGCCGCGTCCTCCAGCTCGTGCTCGCTGGGGGTCCGCAGATAGAGCGGCCGCAGGAGAAGCACTATAGCGTGGCACACGTCTCTGACACACTTGCAGACGGTGGAGCGGCCCACGCCGAACAGAGCGCTGATGGTGCGGTACTCCACATTAGAGGCCAGCCGCCACAGAGCCACGGCCACTCTCTTCTCCAGCGGCAGCGCCGGACGCAGACGGGTGTCCTGACGGCTCAGACGCGGCTTCAGCTTCGAGCACAGCAGGAAGAACGTCTCTTTGGTCATGCGGAACTTCTCCAGCCAATCGGAGGGCTGGAACTCCCTCATCACCACGCGCTCCCACCAATCGGTGCTCTCGATGCTGCTCCAGACCCGTGTGGGGCGAGCCGGCGGGCCTCCGATCGGACGAGACGCCTGAGCGATCATCATCTGAGAGAAACACAGATCAGGAGTGAAGAGAACAGCTCGTATTCACATGATATGTGACCACAAAACCAGTCACAAGGGTCAGCTTCATTAAATTACAATTTACACATCATCTGATAAATAATCTTTCCATTGATGTATGGTTTGTTAGGATAGGACAATATTTGAAAATCTGGAATCTGAGGGTGCAAAAAAATCTAAATATTGAGAAAATCTCCTTTAAAGTTGTTCAAATGAAGTTCTTAGCAATGCATATTACTAATCAAAAATTAAGTTTTGTTATATTTACAGTAGGAAATTTACAAAATATCTTCATGGAACATGATCTTAATATCCTAATGATTTTTGGCATAAAAGAAAAATGGATAATTTTGACCCATACAATGTATTGTTGGCTATTGCTACAAATATACCTGTGCTACTTAACACTGCTTTTGTGCTCCAGAGTCACACATAAAGTATTAAAAGTTCATAGAATTTTTGCAGGCAATGACCAATATATATATATATATATATATATATATATATATATATATATAATAAATACAAATGAAAAATTGCTAGTGTAGTTAAATCATGGTAACCAACCACAAACAATTGTGGTTATACAAATGGTAATCAATATACAAAATAAAGAAAAAATGTACTATATTACACATTTACTGTAATAAAACCATGGTTATGGTTATTCATAAGCACTGTTTCTGTGTTTGATGTGTTTTCTCGCTCACCATGATCATCCTCTTGTGTCTCTGCTGGAAATACTGTCTGTGCGCGACGCGACGCTGAACCTCGCGTCTGCGCTGAGCGTCCGCGCTGGTGACGTCACGCCGCCGCTTCAGCAGCACGTAACTGAGCGTGAACATCAGAGAGCGCAGCGCCTCGTCGCTCGCCATGATTCCGCGTTTGTTCTCCGCTCAGGCTCCAAACGACGCTGCAGAAGCGCGATATGTTCCACGACGCGCCGCGATCGCTCTGCTTATTCTGCGCACGTTGTGCTATTTCATCATTATTAGCGCTGGCTCTGCTAACGCGCTCCTCACGCTTCTTCTTCTTCTCCTCCTTCTGCTGCTGCTGCGTCTCTGCTCAGGTGACGTCACGCCGCAGCGCCGCCTGCTGGCCTGACGTCATCACAGAGAGCATATAGCCTGCGTCCCAGTGTGCATACTATCATCCTAAATTCTATGCGATATTAGTAATTTTCAATACTATTTAGGGCAGATAGGGTGGATAGTATGCACATTGGGACGCAGGGTCAGTGATCTGCTTCTTGGTTTATCTGCACACAATATTTTAAAGATGACAAAAACTTTTATTAATAGAATTATCTTTATTTTATCTTTACATAATTGTAAACAAACAATTTTATGATGCTATTTAGTCAAACCAGATTCTTTGAAGTGAAAAGTAAGACTTGATTTGACCGGAATTGTTTTTGTCATTTATTCTTTCTTTTTTTTCTCCTCTGACTTTTTCTTCTCTTTCTTTTTATGTCGGTTTATTTAGTTTTATATTGTCTTTTGTTCCTTGAATTAAATAAAAAACGATATTATCGTTGGCAAAGTAAATATACCAAATATATTTTCTGTTAAAATAATAATGTTATCATAATCCTAAAATAATTATAAATGAATATATGTTCATTTGTAATGTTAATATTATAATAATGTTCAAATGTTACTAATACAGTATTTTACATACATTTACAGAGATAACATTTATACAAAGATACTTTTTTATTCTCCTGTGTTATTCAATGCGACATAAAACACATACAACATACTTATAAAACATGCGACTGTCAAATTGTTTCAAATCCTTTTAAGACAATATACAAGATGAAACTATAGTACATTTAGTTTTACGGGAAAGTATTTTGGAATAGTTTTTGTGGGTTTGTGACTGATTTTGTGTACTCTCAGTTTTCTTGGTTTTGGAAAGGTGTGTTGTTTGGTTTTGTTGATACAGATACAAATACTGAGAAAGAGTTTTATCTTATAATGTTACTTCTCCTGGCCAGATATCATATCCACAAGTGTTCTTCAGTAATAAGCTGCATTTTATAGTTTTTTTTAAAGAGTTGCAACAATATTTTTAAACACTCTTTGTGCTTTTTCAGGATTCCACTTTGAAATTGTTACTTTGTATTTATTTATCTATCTATTCATTCATGTGTTTATTTGATAGCTGTTATTGTTTATTATTATTATTATTATTATTAATGCTATCTATTTTCCCCCTTTAACTTCCGTGTTTATTTTATTAATCGCTTTATATAGGTTAAAATGGGGTTTTCTATCATCTGGCGCTTATCTTTGTTGTATTTTCTGATGTTCTGTTATACTGTCTTTGTATTTGTTGATTGACTGATTATTAATCATTTTTAAAAAATCCTTTTTTTTCAGCGTTTCAGGATATGACCACTTCCGCCTTCCGTGTCCATGACAACAGAATCGCATCTCGCGAATGAAAACAATGACGTCAGCGGCGTTACATTTCCTGTGACAGTCGCGCAGAACCGGCTCGTTTTACAGAATTAAAGCCATAAATCCGGTATGAAGTCACACATTTCATTCATTGATCATCTGACATGAGCTTTTCCCTCCGTCAGAGCGCTTCATGAAGATACTTCAGTCAAACACACAGCTAACAACAAGCGAGCAGAAAGGAGCGTAATAATACCCTGTTTCTTACCATGGTACAGTAGCAGCAGCATGTAGACCCCTGGCTGTTTGAGCTGAGAATCATCGTGTGAATGTTTCTGTCTGATCATGACAGTCTTCTTCACTCATTAACTTTAGTCCTTATATATGTTTTGTCTGTGTCAGGATCGTTCACAAACCATCAGGGTTTGTTGGTTCCTCCATCCTTCAGTTTCTCTCTCATTCAGAGTGTTTGTGCAGATTTTAGTGACTTGCATTAGTGATTGATGAGTAAATGAACTTCATCTGATCAGACGCAGCTCTTTATTAGACTGGATGAGGTCCAACCACTGACCCATAAGATGTGTGTTTCGAGAAGAATATAACTGCTGTGTTTGTTCAGTAATGATGCTCATAGCATTATGATTATTGTGATCATTAGGAGAGCGTCTGGTATTGGCAGTGCACTGAAGCAGGTCTGCTCCGCTGTGGATGGTGAGAGGTGTTTATGATCCCAGTCTGGGCTAATGAGAGTTTCTCTCCACAGGAACACACTCTGATCTCATTCAGTCATGGACCAGGACTACGACAGCCGGCTTTTACGACAGATCAACATACAGAACCACAGCTCAGGCAGTCCTCTCGTAAGTTGAGTTTACGTGTGTGAGCTCAAGAACAGAGATCACCCTCAAAGGATGATTTAGGTGCTTTACAGATCAAGAAGCACATTTTACATCTGAACCCATCCACCCTGGTGTCACTGAGCTGTTATTATCCATCTCAGGTGATCCGATCATGGGTGTAAATGAATTAGCTGTGGTTATGGTGGTTCTTGATCAGATGTGATGTACTAATCGTGTGTCTGCTGCAGAAAGGCACAGAGGTCACGAACTCGCCGCTGTCCTCGCCCAGTAAACACGGAGACAGATTCATCCCGCGCCGGGGCCAGCTGGAGCGTCAGCTTCTACCGCATCAACGTGAGTCATCCCCGCTCCAGCCAATCACAGCCTCATTCATCCAGACACATCCAATCACAGCTCGCCCGTCAGATAACGTCCAATCACAGCCTCATTCATCCAGACACATCCAATCACAGCTCGCCCGTCAGATAACGTCCAATCACAGCCTCATTTATCCAGACACATCCAATCACAGCTC
>JAFVLL020006003.1:0-22699 GCA_021397915.2 Tor tambroides | reverse complement strand
AGAGGGTTGATTGACAGGTCTCATCAGAGACAGCCTAATGACACCCCCAACCACCAATTAAGGCTCATCAAGGTCCCCAATTGAATGTCGCTGATAAATAATGTATGCCCTCAGTAATTCCACATAATCTTGATACTGGAGAGTCAAAGGTGTATGCATTATTAATGGGGCCAAATTGGACTTTAATAACTGCCTCAGTGAATCCTACACGGTGGAGGAATTCACTTATGTTAATATGGCTTTATTATTAATGGGGGGACGGTTTTCTAAAATGTTAACTGACTGAAGCACTCCAGAGGCAATTCCCAAGATTGACGAGTCCACCGTCCGGGAGAACTGGAGCGTTCTTATTTATTTATTGGCCTACCTGTGGTGCGTCGGCTTAGACCATTAGATCAATAATTTGTTCATCAAATCATTAGCTTGTATCAGAGTGCCGCAATTATACGGGCGGCACGTTCGCAAGACATTAATCGCGTATTAGCTCAAAACGAACCGGTTTACTCTTAACAAACACAGATGAGCCGATAAATGTAGTGCTATATGTATAGTTTGTTTGGAGTGTTAATTGGCTGACAGTTAGTCAGCTGATGGGATCCTTATGGAAGCTTGTTTCCACCATTAGAAAAAAATTGTAATTGCAACTTTTTAACTCACATTTCAGACTTATCACACAGTTTATATCTCATAAATCTTTTATCTCAGAATTGTGAGTTACATATTCAGAATTGCGAGAAAAAGTCAGAATTGTGAAATAAGAAGTCACAATTACCTATTTTATTCTATGATGGGGAAAAAAGAAACAGAATTACAAGATGTAAACTCAGAATTCTGAGGAAAAAAAATCTGGTTTCTGAGGGGAAAAAAGTCAGAATTCGGCTTTTATATCTCACAATTCTGACTTTTTTTCTTGAAATTCTGAGAAAAAGTCCAAATTGGGAGATATAAATTTAAAATTCTAAGAGATATAAACTTGCAATTGCAAGAAAAAAAGTGAGAAATAAAAGGTTGCAATTACCTTTTTTTATTCTGTGGTGGGGAAAAACTATTGCTTAAGTCAGAATTCTGAGAAAATGATAATCAAAATGCAAGATATAAATTCACAATTCACAATAAACTCACATTTCTGAGTTTATATATTGCAATTCTGAGTTTATAGCTCGCTCAAAATGATGAGAATAGAAGTCTGAATTATGAGTTAAAAAGTCGATTTACCTTTTTTCTGTAATGGAAACGGGTTTCCATAGATCTTAGGGGTGGGTGATATGACCAAAATCTTATATCACGATATGAGTCATTTTATTTCACAGTAACGATATATATCACAATATAGTTATTTTTGCTTTAAATAATGTCTTTAAATCAAAATTGTTGATACCATAGAAATCTCATAATACTTGTCACCAGTGTCAATATCACAGAAAAATAATGCTAGCCTAAATTAAAAAAAAAATAACTCAAGTTCACTGAAGACAAGTAAACAGTCAGCGAAAAAGAAAAAAAGCTACAGTAGGCAATGCAACATTTGTACAAAGCAATCAAATGTATAAAAACACTGCATATTCTTGTGTAAATTAAATATATATTTCTTCTTATTAAAGTTACAAAAGTGATTTAGTCAAGAGCAGTAAGAGATTTTCTCTTTTGTTTGATTAACATGAATGACAGACAGCAGGAATATTAGACTGCTGTCACTTTAAGAGCTGCCCGGATCCAATATACTGTAGCACGTTTTCTTTCTCAGCTGCTTGTTTTCACTTAAGACCTAAATTACTGTGGATACTTGCAAAGACAAGCATTTTGACACATACAATTGTGTGTATTTAACCATTCACGGCCCATAGGCAAAAATAATGTTAAGTTTTTGTGACCACGTAGCGCAGCAACGTCACATGAGCATGTAACCGCAATAGAGACGATAGTCCAGAATCTCTACAAGTTGACAAATTTCTACCGGTTATTCCTGTCTACCAGTATATTGCCCACCCCTATAGATCCTAGAGAATGTCACTAAACAGTGCCACTAAATGATTAGCATTTTCTCTGAAAAGATCTCCATGGGATTAACGCACCACCACATCATGTCATTTTGAGTAAAAAGACTAATATTTGCTGTAAACCTGCTTAGTTGTTAAACTGAGGAGCAATTTTTGTATCCGTTCCCGCTCTCAAGGGCCTGTTACGGGAACACTTTGTAAACGCAACTTATAGGAGAAGTTTCTGTGGGTCTGAAACTGGTTTTTAGCTTCTGTAAGCTTGTTGAAACTTCAGATATCATGTCTGTGCATGCATCCCAGAAAGGAAAGCAAGTGATTGAATTGTTTGTGCGTTTCTCGTGCATTTGCATACGTCCACGGCGCATCAGAGGCGCGGTTCTGCTTCGCCTCTCTGAGCTAATCTACCTGGCAGAGGCTCTGAGATGTTGCTGGCATGTACACGGATCACAGCCCACTTGCACAACATCACAAAGAAGCCAAATGAAAATATGTGTTTTCGATTTGTGTCTAGAAACCTCTGTGATGATCAAGAGATGCTTGTTTTTGAACTTATTCGGATTTCTGTGGTACAAAGTTCTAAATCAATTACGTAGGAAAAGCAAGGTTTCAGTATGAGCACAAACAGACATAAAAAAAGTTTGAGGGTTTTTGTGAAAAAAGACTAATCTTTTGCATATTTTTGTGTAGATTTTAGTTTTATTTTTTTCATGTTTTTTAAAGACGTCTCTTATGCTCATCAAGGCTGTATTTATTTGATCAAAAATACAGAAAATAAACAGTTATATTGTGATATATTATTGAAATTATTATTAAAATAACAATTTTCTATTTTAATATACTTTAAAATAGAATTTATTTCTGTGATGCAAAACTGAATTTTCATCAGCCGTTACTCCAGTATTCAGTGTCACATGATCCCTCAGAAATCATTTTAATATGCTTATTTATTATCAATGTTGCAAACAATTGTGGTGCTTAATATTTTTTAACCTGTGATACTTTTTCAGGATACTTTGATGAATAAAAAATTTAAAAGAACAGCATTTATTCAAAATAGAAATCTTTTCTAGCAGTATAAGTCTTTTCTATCACTTTTTATCTATTTAACACATCCTTGCTGAATAAAAGTATTAATTTCTTTCAAAAAATGACCCCAAATTTTTGAACAGTAGTGTATATTGTTACAAAAGATTTCTGTTTTAAATGTTTGTTGTTTTTTTTTACTTTTTATTCATCAAAGAATCCTGAAAAAAAGTGTTTTATATGAACAATATGAACAGTTGCAATAGATTAGCGTGTATATATTATTTAAATATAGATAGATAGGCAGACAGATAGATTTATATATAAAATGTCAGTGAATATATTACAAAATATTATTATTATTATTATTATTTTATTGCCCTTCTGTGATATGGTTTATTCAGTATTTTTTTCCTCAAAAAGTGACTTGTTGACTTCTTCTGATTTCATTTGATGGATTTAGGTGGTCAATGGTATTCTATCCTTATCTGCAAAACTGCAGTTCTCTAAAGACCAGTAGCATGTTGTGACTTCCTGAAAAGCATCTTGTGTTCGTTTCAATGGATCATGCTTGATGCCCAGCCAAATCAGAAGCAATTAAATCTCCTGAATTTCGGATACAGCTGTCCATTTCCACTTAATACAAATACAGCATGCAGGTATCATATTATTTTTATAAGCCAGAAATAATTACCGCCAAACTCTGCTTTCCCCACATCACTGTCACAGTTTAATTCAAATAAATTTCTCATTTGTGATGTTTCCTGTTCAATGTAATGTAGATGTGCTGTGGCGTGTTCAATGGATTTCCAGGTGTCTGGCGTGTTTTGAGATTGCATGTATCAGGTCAGTCTAAGGTAACTGGTTGCCTGGGAAACTCTATTGTTTGTGGGCTTAATTAATGAGAAGTATCAGATGGCAACATTAGTGCAGCTGGAGTTGCTCTCTCTCTACCTTGTTAACCTCTTCTTGCTCTCACTCCATCACCTCCATCCCCTGCTTCCTCTCTTTTCATTACATGTTCATCTGGCCGTGCAACTCTGTTTCGTGGGTGCAGCTGATACGGCAGATCGAACAGGACAGGTGTTTTCCGTTTCATCACGGCCTGTGTCTGAGGTTCGGGCAGTTGGGGGAACGGAAACGCGAAAGGAGGGGGCAGATAGTTACAGGGCTGGCAGTTCATCGTCTGCATGCGGCAGAAGCCTAACAGACTTCCTGACATCCCATCGATATATCGACAGCCGCTGTCACTCGGGCGGCTTTAGTGATGTGCAAGGCTCTGGTATATGAGGCTGATGGCCTGGCTTCGATTGGTTGTGTGTCTTTCCGCATCGCCTTAAAACCAACAGCATTCTGGCCAGGTCATTTTGACGGCAGTGTGGACACTCGCTTTGCCAATATTTGTCCCAGCGCTCGCTGTTAGATTAAAATGGCCCTTTTCATCTCAGAATATCCCCCAGCATTTCATGTTTTAACTGGCCTAGTGTATCTCTTTTGTCTGTTTGTTCCCCGCGGTAGATTTAGCCATTGATTTCACAGTAAATCTTGCTCATCAAGGTCTGGATTACTTATGCTTCAAGTTTAGATAGGTCTGAACATCTAGTTCCTTTGTTCTCCATCTTTTGCAACCAATAGGTATTGCTCAACATAAATTACTGCTTAACAACCCGGCTCTCTGTTTTGGCTGCCAGTGGAAGTTTGAGCTGAAATGTCTTTTTTCTTCTCCTTATCAATCAGAGAGGACACTGTGTATCAGAAAAGAAGGGGAAAGCGTTTTTGAAACATTACAATATATTTTATATATCAATATATTGTCATATATTTTTATTAGCCAGTATAAATTTTTTTTTATAAAAATTATTATTTTTAATCATATGTATGAAATACACTACCTTTAAAGGGTTTGGGGACAGTCATTTATTTTATTAATTGAAAAAATAAAAGTAAATTTAATTAATTTAATAATTATATATATATATATATATATATATATATAATTTTTATTAAATTAATTTTATTTTATTTAATACAAAAATAAAATAGTTTATTTATTTTAAATCAATAGAGAGAGAGATTTAAAATAATTTTATTGTAATATATAAAATGTCATTTTAATGGCTAAGCTGAATTTTCAGCAGTTGTTCAGTCTTCAGTGTCACATGATCCTTCAAAAATCATTCTAATTATGCTGATTTGCTGCTGAGAAACATTTATTATTATTAATCTTCAGTTTAATTTAATTATTATCCATTATGAAAACAGTTGTGTTGCTTAATATTTTTGTGGAAACCATGATACGTTGTTTTTCAGGATTCTTTAATGAATAGAAAGCTGAAAATAACTGCATTTCTCGAAAACTTTCTAACATCATAAATGTCTTTACTGGCACTTTTGATCAATTTAATGCATCCTTGCTGATTAAAAATATCTATGTCTTTTAAATCTTGCTGACCCCAAACTTTTGTGTATATTTACATGCAGAAATATTTCCTTTTGAAAAAAAAATCTGTCTAGATAGGCAGTTCACTACAGCAGGTTTTGGAACAGAGCCTCTCCCAAACAGAGAAAATATAATCGTTTTTTTGTTTTCCATGTTTTCATTCACCCTGCTCTTTGTTCTGAGAGGAAGCGAGAGAAGAGGGCTTTTAGATCCAGCGACGTCACGGTCCGAGGAAGCTTATCCCAAGTAAGGGTGTCTACAGTGTAGAGTCAACTGCGGAGAGCAGACCCTAAATTTCCGTTGACATTTACAGAAGGGCTGCTTCCAATTAACCTTCAAGTATCTCCTCACCTCTTCATGCTGATTACATTTTTCCCTAACAAACAGGCTAATTTGTTATTAGCAGGCTGTTGGAGAACTTGCATTCATTTTCATCAATAGGAAATTGCGATGGGGGAGTGATTGCTTGGATTTCTTTTTGTCAGTTGTCATGCATTGTTCAATTTTTTTTTTTTTCTTTCCCTCTGTTCTTCTGCTTTTGTTACCAGTAGCACCGCTGGGTTCAGTTGATATGGACCGCTGCTGCTGTACACCTGAAATATACTCAGACACACTTGTTTTTTCCTCAACTCTCCCAGCCCTGCTATTTAGCTCCGGAGAGAGACAATTGTTTTCCACCTGTGATTCCACTCTTCTGAAAACACTCTTGATCAAACGCATACGCACGGAACATGCAGATGTTTAGCGTGGCGTACGGGGAGATTGCTCCCGTGGGCAGGAAGGCACAGCAGGGGTGCGCTCGCACAGTTCTGCCAGGCGAGAGAAAGTAAAACAGAGTGGGAAAGTAAAAAAAGCAAGGGGGAGGGGAGTGTATATATACACAGCCTGCCTTGTGCTGGCCTGATAACGCTCCCCTCCTCTCCTCGCCGCAGGCCTGTGGAGGAGGGCGCAGAGGCCCCTGCCTGCAGCCAACCCACCCAGGAATCTTATCTTTCCTGCAGCCTGTGCTGCTGCCTGAAACCTCATCAGACCCTGGGACTTGGTCACTCAGCACACACATATATACAGGTTTGCAGATTGCCACGTGTGCTGCAGATGCATACCAAATTGCTTGGTCAGAAAGACAAAAACCAAACACGTTCGG
Source organism: Tor tambroides (assembly GCA_021397915.2). Taxonomy (NCBI): domain Eukaryota; kingdom Metazoa; phylum Chordata; class Actinopteri; order Cypriniformes; family Cyprinidae; genus Tor; species Tor tambroides. Next base: position 16,095 of record JAFVLL020006003.1, on the reverse strand, counting down.
CAAACCAACAGTATGCAGAACTTGGATTCCAAGGTTGTGTGCCACTCAGAATTGAATTATGAATACCATTTAATTTTCTATTTAGTTTCAGGGTGCAGAATTACAACTGGACTTAATAATAAAATGAATGAAAATTCAAATAAATAAATCATATAACGTCATATATTTTTAACTAGAAACTTTGAGTATTGCCTTGACAAAGCCTTGTTTGTAAGTTTGGGAAAAATCTGCATAGACATATAGAACAACAGATAATTAGATTGAATGACAGATAGAAATACATAACCTATAACTCATATAAATGACTTATTTTCAAATAACACATATATTAACTAGAAATGTCAAAGCTTTCAAGTGGCTTTTTTTTTAAGGACAAACTTATATTGTATATATTGTTTGTTTTATATTTCTATATTTTCTAATATTTAAAACTTGGTAGATAGAGAAGGATGATAGATAGATGGATAGATGGATGGATGGATGGACAGATAGAACGACAGAAAGAAAACAATATAGATAGAGAGGATGACAGTTACAGTAGATAAAACAAGGTAGAAAAACAGATAAAATGATAAATGGAGAGAACCAGAGAGAATGACAACAATATAGAGAGAACGACAGGCAGATACAATGGTAGATAGATGGAGACAATGATAGATAGAACGATAGATAGATAGAACGATAGATAGAACAATAGATAGATAGATAGATAGATAGAGTATCTCACAAAAGTGAGTACACCCCTCACATTTCAGCAAACATTTTAGTATAATTTCTCAAGGGATAATACTGCACAAATGAAACTTGGATATATAGTTAATGTCAATGTGCAGCTTGTATAGAAGTACAAATTTACTGTCATCTAAATATAACTCAACATATAACCATTATTGTCCAAATAACTGGCAACAAAAATGAGTACACCCTAAGTGAACATGTCAAAACTGTGTCCAAAGTGTCAACATTTTGTAGGGGCACCATTGTTATCTAGCACTGCCTTAATCCTCCTGGGCATGGAGTTCACCAGAGCTGCACAGGTTGTTGCTGGCATCCTCTTCCACTCCTCCATAATGACATCACGGAGCTGCTGGATGTTAGACACATGGTGCTTCTCCACCTTCCGCTTGAGGATGCCCCACATGTGCTCAATAGGGTTCAGGTCTGGAGACAGACTTGGCCACTCCATCACCTTCACCTTCAGCTTCATCATCACATCTTGGCAGTGTGTTTGGGGTGGTTGTTATGTTGGAAAACAGTTTCTGAAGGGAGGGCATCATCATCTGCTTCAGAATGTCACAGTACATGTTGGAATCCATGTTTCCCTCAATGAACCGCAGCTCCTCAGTACCAGCAGCACTCATGCAGCCCCAGACCATGATGCTACCACCACCATGCTTGACTGAAGGCAAGACATAATTTTCTTGGTACTCCTCACCAGGGCGTCGCCACACATGCTGGACACCACCTGAGCCAAACAAGTTTATCTGAGTCTCATCAGTCCACAAGACATGGTTCTAGTAATTCATGCTCTTGGGCAGGTTGTTTTCAGCAAACTGTTTGCAGGCTTTTTTGTGAGCCAGCTTCAGAAGAGGCTTCCTTCTGGTCTGAACACTGACAAGCTGACCTTCCACTTCTGCAACCTCTAAAGCAATGCTGGCAGCACTCATGCATCTGTTTTTTGAAGCCAGCTTCTGCACCTGACGCACAGCACAAGGACTCAACTTCTTTGATCGACCCTTGCGAGGCCTGTTCCGAGTGAAACCCGTCTTGGAAAACCTCTGTATGACCCTGGCCACTGTACTGTAACTCAGTTTCAGGGTGTTACTGAACTTCTTATAGCCTCGGCCATCTTTGTGGAGAGCAACAATTCTAATTCTCAAATCCTCAGAGTTCTTTGCCATGAGGTGCCATGTTGAACATCCAGTGGTCAGTATGAGAGAATTGTACTCAAAGAACCAAATTTTAACTGCTCTAAAACAAGATACACAAATTTGTATGGTCCTGTCAAGCAGACAAAAACATGAACATGATGAATAGGACATGTGGCTTTGCATGGTTAAACCAAGTATAGCTATTATCACTTAGGGTGTACTCACTTTTGTTGCCAGCTTTTTTGACAATAATGGCCTTATGTTGAGTTATTTTCAGAGGACAGTAAATCTTTACTGCTATACAAGTTGCACATTGACTACTCTAAAATATATCCAAGTTTCATTTCTATAGAATTGTCCCTTGAAAAGATATACTAAATTGATTGCCAAAATGTGAGGGGTGTACTCACTTTTGTGAGATACTATAGATAGATAGGTAGATAGATAGATACAGATCATGTCTGAGATGCCGTATTTAGAATTTTATATTTGTATATATTTCATATTTTTACATTTTAAATTATTTTTCAAATAATTTTTGTGGATCAGGTTGGAACACTTAATTTCCAAGAATACATTGCATAGGTTGATTCTTCCTGTCATTCCAATTCAAATTCCAGTTGAACTTCCTGCAGGGTGTGGCCAATTCACTTCAAATTCTTAAACTGAAAATTAGTCAACTCTTCAAATCTGAATTTTGCACAACCCTTTTATATTCATAATATACCACAAACTAGAAACCCTAGGGGTTGACGTCTTTGCATGTGTGTGACAGCCGTGAGCTTATCAGTGGCGCTTTTTCTCCTGATGGTTCGGTGGGGCATCTGTCATGCTGTGAGCCAGGTGACTCCTGCCTGCTTCTCTACTCTCCCGAAATGCGTATTGACATCTCGCTTTGCTTCTAAACTGTGTCTTGACAAGGCAGGGGAATCCAAGGCAAAAGGAACAGACTGCAGCTGTGTGGGTTTAGAAAACTGTGTTTTTGGGAGCCTAACCATACAAAGCCTTCCTTTTAATCATTCCTGTCTTGTCCTGATGATGATTCAGACGGATTACATGGAAAAATCAGATGGACCTTCAGAAACAGCAGATTGTCAATGGCTAATTGCTTGTCATGTATGTTTGGGTCTGTTAGGCCTATTGTGGAAATTGCTTAAATGCTAAAAAGCTCCTGTAGCTCAACTGGTGAAGCATGATGCTAGCAATGCCAATGTTATACTGATAAAATATATGACTAGAAAAGTGTCTGTCAAATACAAAAAAAGAGATGTAAGGATGATAGTGTTAGGAGTTGGGACTTCAGTTTGGTTGTTTTCTGTTTCTTCTATCTGTTCCTGTTTTCCCTTATTTGGTTTTGTTCCAGTTTTCCTCATTAGTTCCTCATTAGTTAATTAAGGTTAGTTTGGTTCACCTGTGTTTTTGTCATTATCTCGTTTACTCCTTAGTTTCCGTTTGCTTTATAAGCATTCAGTTTATGTCTTTGGTTGTCGAGTCTTAACGTTATGTTTATGTTGTACACTTTGTTGTTGAAGACTGTTATTCCATTAAAGAACCTGATTGCACTGAATCCTTTTCTCCCGTACTCCTTGGGGACAACACGTAACAGAAGACTCGACCTAAGACTGAAAATGCAGACGGCTGAGGACAAGTTGTGGGGTCTACGGCAGGCTGGTCGGAAGCTGGAACGGTATGTGGAGGAGTTTATCGAGCTAGCTTATCAGCTGAACTGGCCTGACACCTCTTTGGGAGCGTGCTTTCAGCTGGGGCTGGACAGCGAGATGATCAGATGTGAGCTTCTGGTTTTTGATTTCTCCCTGGTTGAATTAATTAATCTTGTTTTATTTCTAAATGGATCTAACTTTGAAGTTGTGGAAAAGGAAGAATTCCCGTCTCGCTGCCCAGTCTCCACTAAAGCACGTCACGTCACACCAGCTCACCACACGCCGAGAACCTCCACATACCGCACCAACGGTCCGAACCGCCTGCCCAGCCCCAGTCATCCGCATACCATCCACAGCTCCATCCTGTTCCTCAGTCCAGCACCGCCCGCAGCGAAGTCAGTGCCGCCGCCGTCCGCGGCGAAGTCTATGCCCTCGCTACCCGCGGGGAAACCAAGCCCGCCGTCCGGGAATATGGCAAGCCCGCCAGAGAATTGCACGTGCCTTCCAGTGGCAGCTCCTCACAAGCACCCTCCTATGTCTCCGCTGGTTCCATCCAGCTCTCCTTCGTCTTCTGCGTCTCCGCTGGTCCCGTCCAGCTCTCCGTTGTCTCCGCTGGTTCCGTCCAGCTCCGCGCTTCCAGAGCGCCCCCAAGAGTCCGCGCTTCCGGAGCGCCCCCAAGTGTCCACGCTTCCAGAGCGCCTCCAAGTGACCGCTCCTCCCGAGCGCCCACCAGAGCCCTCTCCTCCTGAACGGCTCCCAGAGGGGAACTTCCCCAAGAAAATCTGGGGGGGGCAAGGCCACTTTGGGTGTGGCCGGACCTAGGGCCAAGGCCACTGAGGCTCCTGGGCCTCCTGAGTCCCCTGATCCACCATGGCCGTCCAAGCTCCCTGATCCGCCATGGCCTCCCGAGTTTCCTGTCCCGCCATGGCCACCGGACTCCCCTGATCCGCCATGGCCACCGAACTCCCCTGATCCACCATGGCCGCCGGAGTCCCTTAACCCGCCATGATCGCCGGACTCTCCTGATCCGCCATGGCTACCGGACTCCCCTGATCCGCCATGGCCGCCGGACTCCCCTGATCCGCCATGGCCGCCGGACTCCCATGACCCGCCCTGGAGGCCTCCCTTGTCCCGGTCCTGCAGTGGCCTCCAGGGCGCCCGCCCCCCCTCCCCGGTAGAACTATTGCGGCGCGGGACGCGCCTTCCGGGAGGGGGGAGTAATGTTAGGAGTTGGGACTTCAGTTTGGTTGTTTTCTGTTTCTTCTATCTGTTCCTGTTTTCCCTTATTTGGTTTTATTCCGGTTTTCCTCATTAGTTCCTCATTAGTTAATTAAGGTTAGTTTGGTTCACCTGTGTTCTTGTCATTATCTCGTTTACTCCTTAGTTTCCGTTTGCTTTATAAGCATTCAGTTTATGTCTTTGGTTGTTGAGTCTTAACGTTATGTTTATGTTGTACACTTTGTTGTTGAAGACTGTTATTCCATTAAAGAAGCTGATTGCACTGAACCCCTCTTTCTCCCGTACTCCTTGGGGACAACACGTAACATATAGAGATTCACACACTGGAATGAGGCGCTGTGAACCACATTGACTCTAGCCTTGTTTACACCTGTATTAGCATCTGTCTCGGGTGATTCGATCAGGATTGGTCAACCAAAACCAATTGCTGTTTACACCTGGTATTAACATGCATCTCTAGTGTCCACTTGTGATTGGATTTCATTAGGTGGAGGGTTTCATGATAAATCTGTTGGTTCATCGTTGTCTTAACTGCAGTTTTATATCAAGCATTGTGAAAATGTGCATTTATATATGACCTGCTCCATCAGGCTCCAGTCATTCTGCCCCTGAAACATATTTTAGTTCAGTGCACTGAAGATAAAAGGAAAGTCTTTGCTTCTAATGATAATTGTGTTGTTTCTATGGACTTCAAACCTTTGAGGGATAACTGCTTAAATACTGGCTGAGACTATTCTTTTTAGTGCATAAAACTCAAAATGTGTTTCTGGGTCAAAGTGACCCAAATGAATGGAGCAAGTCAGATATATATTGGGAATTGTCCAGTTTTTTGTTTGGATAGTCTAGTTTTGTCACAAAGATTGTGTGTTAGATAGATGGTCCTTTAGCTATCTTGGATTCATCAGGATTCTTCCAAAACTTTAGATCGTTTATAGCACTGTCTACTTCTGACTGAACATTTCTTATTATTATCAGTGTTGAAAAGAGTTGTGCTGCTTATTATTTTAGTGGAAACCGTGATACATTTTTCAAGGATTCTTTGAAAAGAAACCTCAAAAGCTCAGAAATAGAACTATTTTGTGACATTATAAATGTCTTTTCTGTCACTTATGATCAATTTAATTAATCTTATTAATTTTAAAAAAAAAAAATCTCACTGACCTCAAACATTCGAGAGTATTTCAGATTCAAAACTTCAGAATCAATAAGGTTTACAGCCTCTTGCAGTCTATTCATTTGAACCAAGCTCAATGAGTATTTTTTTTTTTTTTTTTTAAATTTACATAATGGTATTTTGTTCCAGTTGAGCTTCAGTTTACTAGCAAATTATTAGGCTGCATGTGACTAAACCTTGATTAACCACATTACTGATTAAACCTCTAAAGGCTGCATTGGGTTACTTCTTCAAAATAATTTTTAGGGGTTATATGAAGTAGAAATACAAAAGCATTTGTAATTTTTTACAGATTATGTCATATACTGTTTCCTTAAATGAGGTGGACTGTGTCGTAAAATAAAATCAACCTGGTCTCATGACAAAAACGTACCTCTGGGAACTTTTTCGCAAAACGTGGAATATGTACTGCCATGTATGTTTCGTGACACATTCGATGTGAAATGTCCACTGGGTTGCTCTAATAGAGTGTTCTTTTTTTTCCCGCAACAGATGAACGTACATATGGTATGTTTTATGTGACATTGGTTTTGTAGGTGTCACCACAGTTCTGACTTGACATGTCCGTTGAGTGGCGCTATAACTCTAATGGTCCGTGACGTTTTAAAATAATGTACCATCTGCACTACACCTAAACCTACCCGATAGTATGTACAAAAGCGAATGTGATGCAAAAACGCAATCACAAGCATGCCGTTTTAGCATGTTTTTCGATCTCTTATCTCTTTCATCGTGAGTCATATTTTTGACAGGATTCGTACCCAAGGATTCTGCATCCTAAGTCCAATTCCATGCTGGCTTAGCTACCGAGTAAGCTTGTTACATCCAGAAAACGAAACATATGGAGCTGTAATCATAACTGTGTACGAAAACGATTACAAGTGCTTGCTGTTTTACCATTTCTAGTGTTCATTTCTGTTGGAAACTGCAGTGATATGTACTTATTGTATGTATTTCTCGTCTTGCAAAAAAGTTCCTACAGGTATGTTTTCGTCATGAGACCAGGTAGAATAAAATTCTATGGATTGCAGTGATAGCACTGGATGTGTGAATCACTGGAAAAGTGTTTGTCGCACTGACAGTGTACACCCCCCCCCCGAGCACTGAATAAATTACTGACGCATTAGAGTGAAGATCTCTTTGTGTGCATGTGCCGTTTAAGGGGCGCTGGGAGCCCAGAGGCCTGTCCCTAAACTTTATCTCTAATTAATATTGCCCCTCGACAACAACTTACAAAACACATTCAGGCTATTACCACTCTTTCAGTGGTTATTATGAGTGAAAAATATCAAGTTCAACAGCAGTCAGAGTGCTTTCAAGGCAGCCTGTGAGTTAAGACATTAAGGCGACACTAAACGGGGTCAATGTTCTGGGATACTGGACACTTGACCTGCTTTTATATGGTAATTAGGTACATTCACGTACAACTCCCATATGGCACAGGAGGAGATCTGATAGAATAAGAGCAACTGAGTCACCACCGCAGGCACTTTCAGACACCTGTGTGTGTGTGTGAGCGAGCCTCTGGCCTCATGAGACCGCGCTCGTCGAGGGGCCATAGTTGACGATCCGTGTTATTTTGACGTGTGTGTGTGTGTATATGTGCGAGTGTGATCGACATATGGAGGTCATTAGGAAGAGGGAGCACAACTGGAGATGGACCTCAACAGCTGTGTCCATATTACATACATCTGTTTCAGAGAGAAAACTCAGTGTGATCTAAATGGAGTGTGTGTATGTGTGTGTGTGTGTGTGTGTGTGTGTGTGTGTGTGAGAAAGAGCTCTTATGTAAGGAGGAAGTGCAACTTTTCTCGCTTTCCATCAAGTTTCCAAGGAAATAACCTACTGATGTATCACATGGCAAAGCATTTCTTAATGAGTTGCATTTTACTGGATTTCTGCTAATTAAGATGTTTGAGAAGCCAATTACAGTAAATATCATCTTCCTCTGCCTCCCTAATTACAGATAGAGGAGGTGGAAGGATTTGAAAAAGAATAAGTCCTTTATAAAAGATTTGTCCTTTCATCTTAAGGGTTTGTTTGCAGACCTTATTTGCATACTCTAGCAGTCGCCAAATGAAAAACAGAAATCTAAATGTGGATTTTAAATGATATTTTAAACTCAATTATTACTAGAGCTGCAATTAGGAGTCCAAAAATATTATGAACATTTTTTTAAATCGCTGTTAGTTAATAAACTTTGTGTCAAAGGTTTTTTTTGGGCATTTATCTGAAATGAATTTGAATCTACACTTTTAAAAATAAATGTTTTTATTAACATCAATGGTTCCATGAAGAAGCTTTAACATCCATGAAAACTTTCCAGTGGTTCTCTTAAAAATAGAGGTTCCAAAAGGTGGTTTTCATAGCGATTCCATTGAAAAACCATTTTTGGGTTCCCCCAAGAACCTTTCAGTGAATAGTCCTTAAAAGAACCAAAGAATCTAAAGAACCTTTTCTCCAAAGGAAAGGTTCCATGGATGTTAAAGGTTCCTCATGGAGCCATCAATGCCAATAATGAACCTTTATTATTAAGAGTGGGAAAATGTTCAGAAATTATTAAAAGGTTCTTCACACTAAGAGAAAAATGGTTCTTTTAAGAACTGTTCACTGAAAAGTTCTTTGGGAAACCAAAATAGTTTTGTAACCTTTATTTTTAATTGTGTACTATGTCCAAATTAATTATAGAACATGCCAATAGAAATACCTGTAAAAATGCACAAGCTTAAAATTGATAGTTCAAAAAACAAGACAAAGCAAAAAAAAAAAATTGTATTCACTCATGCTACTCATACAGGTTTGTATGAGTAACAAACATGAAGATGAGTAAATAATTTTAATTTCATGTAAGCTGACCTCTAATTTCTTACTCTAGTCTTTGTCTGTCAGTGTACATACTGTACTATAAGAATAAAAACAGCACAATCTCTAACAAAGAATTATTAACATGAGTCCTTAACAAAGAGTGGTATAACCTTATTACCCATAATTCCACTGACTACTAGATTGCACCGTTTTAGCTTATGTCTGCTGCCTAATTTGGAGGAAAGATACTAATGAGGGTGTTTTCAAGAAAACAGTGAGCAATCTCTACATCCTGTGAAAGTCATGAAATGATTAATTTGCCTCTCTCCCTCCCTCTCTGCCCCTCTCTCTTCATCTCTCCTTCTCTCATTCTGTATTCTGCCGGCGTATTGCACTTATTGTATGATAATACTGAAGGTAGATTGTTGTTATCTTGTCTACAGTCCATATATAAATGTTAATGTCATCTGTGCATGACTCAGACACACACACATTCGTGCAGAGCACATTTCACATTTGTTGCAAAAGATGATGCAAGAGCACTGTTAAATTCAGTCACTGAACATTTCCATGGATATAGTGAGCACATTATAATCAGTTCCCCTTTAGTTTAGCGACTTATGTTCACCCACAAATGAAAATATTGTGATTATTTACTCATCTTGATGTTTTTTCAAAGATATATGACTTTCATTCTTCTGCTGAATACAAAAGAAGATATTTCACTGTTCAACTGCTGTTTTTTTCTTTATAAAATTAAAGCATGGAAGACCATGAACAGCTACAGTATGCATTATGCATTGAAATATTTGTTATTAATGATGATGATAATACTAATAATATTATAATGTATTTAATAATATTATATATAATAATAATAATATTATTATATATATTATAATATTATATTATAATATATATAATAATAATAATAATATAATATATATATATATATATATATATATATAAACTGTATATATATAAATTTGTATTAATATTAATTAACATACATTTCTATATATTTATGTACATTTCTATGTTTAATTGTTAAAAATGAATTTTTTGTGATTATGATACATCTTTATTATTAAAAAATTTCATTTAAACAGACACTATAGATTTGTAATCAGGATTCATGATTTTCCATCAATTTTTTGGTGCACACTGGACATCAAACGCACCAGTATTTTGATACAAAATCAACACTCTATAGTATGGGTAGTCCAGACTCAAGAAATCAGTGTTTCCTATTAACTTCCTAAAATATATTATATATGTATTATAATATAATATAATATAAATCAATAAATGTGAATCGCTATAAGACTGAATCGTGATTCATATGTAAATCGATTTTTCCCACATATATATATATATATATATATATATGTTAGGGGTTAATATAATATTAATAAAAAATATTAATAACAAAAAATATTTACTATTTTTTTATATTAAAAATTAAACATTTAGCATCAGAAGCAAGAAGTGTTTGCCTCTTTGAAAATTATCACATTTTAAACATCCACTATCCGCTTTGCATACATCGAAAAAGTCAGCAGATTCTCTAACAGAAGTGAACGTTAGCAGGGTGACTCTTTGAATTAGTTGCAGTGATTTAAGACGACAGAGTGCAAACCAGTTTGAAGATATCTGGCAGATGCTCCTTGAGGAGCTGTGATGAAAGAGCTATACTTTGTGTGTGTGTGTGTGTGTGTGTGTGTGTGTGTGTGTGTCAAATGTGCAACTATTTCTTTAAAATGAGTCTTGTGGCACTCTGTGTGTGTGTCAGGGGCGGGCAGCGCTTCGTTGCTGTCTCCCGGGCGGCTGGCATTTGATGCAAGCTATCTCATCATTCCCCATTCTCATGCTAATGAAGCTAAAGATCATGGCTGTGACGGATGGACGGGTGGAGTGAGAGGAGGGGCTGTGGGAGCGTGCTGTTCAGTGTCACTTGCTATCCTAACACACACACATACAGACCCATCATCAAGAGCACCGTAAGTGGGAGGGCCAATGAACTCAGTTGAACTTAGTCGAACATTCAGGGTCACGCTGTCACAAATGAGTTCATTTAGTTGGCTGATTGGTTGGTTAAAATGTCTCTGGTTTGGTGTAGTCATATGGTCCAGGACTTTTGCTGGACTTGTTTTTAGATACTTTGTTGTTCTTCATTTGAGTTCTGTATGGCCAACTGGGTTATTTCAATCAGTTTTTAACCTTTCAAAGCAGTACTGTTTGCCATGTGTGGACAAATGACATTGTGTAAACTACTTTTGATAATGTTACGCACTTTGGGCCAGTTTTACTAACAGCTTGCGCCAGCGCAAACTGTCTTTGGGGTTAAAATAGTACAGTTAGGATTTACTTAAGATGAGCAGTGAAAAGGCGTGGATACAGTTACTTTTGCGTCTGACCTTATTTAATAAGCATTTGTAGGAGTTTCTCTTTCAGATGCAAAATTTATGGGAGGAGAGTATTCAAATGAATCACACAAAGAGATTTACTATTGTTTGTGCTCATCAAATTACTGGTATTTGCGCCATTATTTAACTCCCAAAAAAAACATGTCTTAAAGTATTTTGCACTTGAAATGGCTGCAGTTATTGTTGCTATGAAGAGGCACCGTGGAGATCAGAGAGCGCGTGGTTTTTTCCACACGTATTCATTTATTTGGAATGCCAGAAGAACACATTATACAAACATATTGTTTGCCAAGCCATATTATTTTTATTTGCTTCAGGAAATAAAAGACGACTTGGAACCCTCAACTAGGAGTCACTCAATACCAGGTCTACCAAACTTCTTGCAACCCTTCATTTTTTTTGGCCTCCAGTACTTTTCAATGTACTGTGGCTTCTTTATTTCTTTATTCTTTATTTGCGACTACTCTAATTTGCGCTTGTGCTTGGTATATTGCGTTGGTCGATATGTAAATGAGATGTTGCGTCTGTGTTCTTTAATTTGCGCATTGTTAGTAAATCACCCGCAGAAATTTACACGCCCATCAGCGCTGTTTTAGAAATGCGCGCTCGTGCTAATTCGCCCTGTTTAGTAAAACTGGCCCTTTAAATGTTGTGTGTTGCATTAACATTGTGGCAGTATTCTCCCCCATACACTCTTCTCCCACAAATTAATACTCTTATTCAGTAAAGATGCATTAAGTTGATCTCACGTGACAGTAAAGACTTTTGCGTTTTTACAAAAATAATTTTAAATGCTGTTCTTTTGAAATTTCTATTCCTCAAAGAATCCTGAAAAAAATGTTAAGCAGCACAACTTTTTTCATCATTGATATTAATAAAAAATTACATTTTAATTACAATATTAATGAATAATTTGAATGTTTTCTGTAGGATCATGTAACACTGAGGACTGGATGCTGAAAATTCAGCGTTGCATCGCAAATATAAATTACATTTTAAAATGTATTAAATAAAACACAATTGTTTTAAATTGTAATAATATTTCACATTATTACTGTTCATTCTGTATTTTTGTTCAAATACACACAGCATTAGTGAAAATACAAAACTTCTTTTAAAGACATTTCAAAAGCAAAAATCGCACATAACTCACTTTTAAACAAGCGTTTTTTCTTCATGTTATGTTAATAATTATTAAAATATTAGAAGATTTTATGCATTTTATTTATAATCATGCTTTGACACTGAAATTGAAAAATATTGGACCTTAAGGCTTGTCTGATGTTCAATTTCAATGCCAAGTCGTCAGCATCAACAAGGCCAAACAACTCCAACAAGTTTACCGATCCTACTATGGCAAAGGCTAATGAATATTAATTAGCATATGTGTTTGGGCAGCCCAAAAAGTTTATGTCAGCATGACCTCCTAATTAATAATCATGCGAGAAGCCATCGTGTCATAAATAGTTGCCAACCAGTTTAAAACATGTTTTTTTTGGTGCCACAGCACACTGATGTTAAGTAATATTGTGTCTTCTGTCTGTGCATCTCTGAAATTGAAATATGGTTGGAAATGTGTCCCCCCACGACTCATCCAGGTATGTTTTCTTGATGTCTGGCTCTTTCTAACAGTGCTTTTAAGAAGCAAAGCCAAGTCTAATGGGTCGGGCAGGGTGCCAGAGAGAAGGTCACGTGAGGGTCAGTGGATGTTAACCTCCTAAAGAGCACCCTGGGGCCTGTTCTAAATATACAGCATGTGAGCGTGGCATCTCAGCCCCGTCATTAGATAATGGCGTTGCAGTTACTCCGCGTTCTCCCAGGAGCGGAGCGAGATTAGAGCGTGCCAATACTGAGGACACGGCCCATGTCAGAGACGATGGGTTGAGTGTCCGCAGACACAAACATTTGCTCTTGTAATCCAGTAGAGGTCTTTGTAATGCTGTTTAAGTGTAGGTGTGGGACGCCTGGTGAGGTCGGACATCTCATTGACCCCATTTCCTCTGGTTTGTGCCACATTAACTTGGCAAGAGACATTGCACATTGTGGTGTCGCCTGAAAAGACTTGCAATCACTTGACGTGGAGACAATGAATATGTCCAACCACAGTGTTTTACAAATGTAAAGAATCTAGTTTGAGAATGCACATTAAATGCCTGAAAAACCACTGAAAGCTTGAAGATATTTATTCTATTTTGCTGGAATAATAGCATGTCTGTGCTGTTGTTCAAATCAGCATTCTTGAGCTGTTCTCATTTGTTAAAGGTGTTTTAGATGATGCAGACAGCCTGCTGACTTGTTGCTGTAAAAATTAAATATAAGCTCAGTGTGGGTTACATTAATAACATCTCACAAACTGTCATTCCTGCACTGCAATTAAGTCTTAGTATACTGTTGTGATATGTTTTAGTTGTGGTTGTCAAGCAACATGTTAAGTGCATGTGTAATTCAGTTTCACAATGAGGTTTTTATGCTGGGTTGCTTAGTCTTTGAAATGACGTGGATCTTTGTCCATGATTTTTTTTGGGGTGCCTGTCAGTCAGGCAAATTTGGATACAAGTACACATAACAACATTAATGTGCCTGAAACCGTTCCTTAAGATTTCAATAGTTAGTCAGTAGGTTGTCTGCATCATCTGAAACGCCAATGAGAACAGCTCAAGTAGACTGATTTTCACAATAACATTGACATGCTTATTATCCCAGAAAAATAGAATAAATATTCTTGATCGTTAATGAGATATCTGGAGGCTATTAAAAGTATTAAACTACATTTCTCAAGGTGTTACGGTTTTGTTGTTTTAACATTTCCCCTGGTGGCAAAATAATTTAAGTGAAATTTTAAAATGTATATAGTAAAAATATATGCAATACAAATAAATATATATACTATGCTATATTACTACTATTAAACTGTAAAATAAAATATACTAACATTCAAAAGTTTTTTATTTTCTTTATATTAATTTAAGTGTCATATGTATGGAATCCCGTTTCCACAACTGAATAAAAAAATTAAGGTAATTGCGACTTTTTATCTCGCAACTGCGAGTTTTTTATCACACAGTTCTGACTTTTTTCTCAATTCTGACTTTTTTCTCAGAATTGCATGATATAAACTCGCATTTGCGAGTTATGAAGTCAGAATTGTGAGATATAAACTCTCAGTTCTGAGAAATGAAGTCAGAATTGTGTGATATAAACTCGCAATTCTGAGAACAAAAATCTTTTTTTCTCCTCAGAACTGGACTTTATAACTTGCAATTGAGAGTTTATATCTCATAATTCTGAGAAAAAGTCAGAATTGCGAGATATAAACTCACAATTGCAAGAAAAAAAGTCAGAATTGTGAAAAAAGTCGCAATTACCTTTTTTTTATTTTTCATTCAGCGGCGGAAACGGGCTTCCATACATGTGTCAACAAGGCTGCATTTATTTGATCAAAAATGCAGTAAAACTGTAATATTGTGAAACATTATTACAATTTAAAAGAACTGTTTTTTTATTTTTTATTTTAATATATTTTAAAATGTAGTTTATTCCTGTGATGTCAAAGCTGAAATTAAAATAATTTTTAACTAATAAACTGCTCAAGAAACATTTATCACTGTTGAAATCATTTATTCTGCTTAATATTTTTTGGAAACTCTGGTGCTTTTTTTTTTTATTTTTTTTTTAGGATTCTTTGAATGCAGTATTCATACAACAGCATTTACCATAACTTTTGATCAATTTAATGAGAATTTTTAAAAAGTCTTACTGAGCACAAACTTTTTAATGCCAGTATACATTTAAATATAAAATTACTCAAATATTACTTTTTTTAATTTTCAGTAAAAAAAAAATCTAAATAAAAATTCATACTCTATTGGGCACAGTATTTTCGTGTTTGTTAGGTGAAATCATGTTTTAATTTGATGCATTTGCATGAAAACAGTAGATTTTGTAGCTGAGATTGAAGAGGCATGCTGGTCTTAAAAAATAAAAAATGAGATATTAAATTGGAAGTACTGATACGCTGTTTTAGTGTTTTTGTACCTGTTAAATGCCTAGAAAGCAGGCGAGAGCTATAGTAGTAATGTACTACGCATACTATGACTGAAATACTGATGTGATTTGTTTCTTGGTGGGGCTTATAACATAGCTACACTCATCTGCACTTAATCGACGCCTGTACAGATTATATTGTCCCATCTCTATCCTAAAATCCCTTTTAACGGTGTATTCTGTTGCAAACTCTACACAAAATGAATGTATATGGTTCTCGCAAAGGGTCCCCAAAGGGCTCCAAGTAATTTAGCTCAGTGGCAGTATTTTAAAATTCCCCCTGGGTCTTTTTAAAGGATACAACAGTTAAAAAGTACAACAGGTTGTTTATGCTTTCTTCTAGCGGCTGACAGGCCGGCTATTTCCACAGAAATACCTCATAAAGCATGTCGGCGCTTTTTCCATTGTCACCTTTCTCTCCCTTTGGAGTGGTTGCTGCCCAGAAACAGCACCTGAAACATAAACACATGATAGAAAGTTTATGGTGTCTTCGGAGTATTTGAGACTGACTGATTGTCCAATCATTTCATGTAATTGCTTGCACCTGGTTTAGCAGAAGGAAAATTGGTCCTGAGTGACTTTGCTGTCTCCATAGGCACAGTTTTTCACTTCGAAGGAGCCAACGTTGTCACTCGTTGCAATGGTGCAGTCATTTCATCTGGCTTTCTCTTTCTCTCTCCCCCCTATTGGAATGGTCTTTGGCAGCACCATGTGTTGTATTTCCAGCAGTCATGCTGGGCCCCAGGCCCTCTGCTCGCTCCATCGCTGTAGGGCAGTGGCAGGTGGCTTCGCCCACCTCTCTAACACCTTCCTGGGGGAGCAATCAGGGGCTCTGTGGGGCCAGACACCCAGACACCACAGTCACTGTAAAGAGC
>JAFVLL020006002.1:0-24835 GCA_021397915.2 Tor tambroides | reverse complement strand
CTGGTGTTTTGTTGTTGCGAGGCGGTGTGTGTGGGTGAGATTGATGTGCAATTCAGGTTTTTACAATCAGAACCATTTCCTAAAAGATAAGTGTTATTTGATCAAATACAATGTTCATCTGGTCCCACTTTATATTTGGTGTCTTTAAGTTAAAAAAAATGTTAGGTACAATGTACTTATTGTGTTCATGTTGTATTGCTAAACACTTTTGCTGCTGTTGAGGTGAGATACAGGGCAGGTTAGGAACAGGTTTCACAGCATTTTTAAAGTAATTACAGGAATTAATTATAGATTATAGGAATTAAATTAAAGTAAAACATACTGTATTATACAATAAGTGCATTGTATCAAATGATTTATTTAAATGCAAGTAGCCCACATAGTAGTTATTTACACTTAATATAATTTGAGGCCTTGTATAATCCTGTTTGAGAAGGTTGGACGTCACACTATGACCCAACATAGTACCACATTTTTGTATTGTTAAAAAAAGGCAATATAAAATGTATTATTATTAGAGGTCGACCGATATATCGGTTTTGCTGATCAATCGTCACTGATACTTAAACAGTAGAAGAGCGTCCTCTAATTGCAGAGTCACTGACGCCTAGTGCTGTTTGTTTTGACACGTGACACTTCGCGCTGAACAGAGCGGGAAACCTCAGCTGCAAATTAAAAACATCGACAACAAAACGGTGTTTATATAGTACACTACAGTATATGTTTTCATATCATTAAAAAAGTAATTAATTTTTTGACTAGATGCTGCTTTAGTAGAGAAAGAACAGCAGTATGTTTGCTATCAAGGCTGAGAGGACGCAAACATTAGCACCACCTCAAGTGGTTAAAACAATGTGACCAAAACACTCAAGACCAACCCAAATGTTTAATGCCACGATTGTTACCATCTATTTGAGTTCTCCTAGACGCAGAGCTGCACTTTCGCCCGGTGTGCAGCTAACACATTTTGTTATTTTGATTAGATAATCACAAGTAATCTAGCATAGAGGCAATTAAAGTGAGAGGGTCATTTCAATGCTATGTGTAGATATTTAGAGTGTTACTTTCAACATTTACTAATAAATTTTTACATTTTGAAGTTGCTTTAACATTAGTTAATGAACTACGAACTAACTTTAATGGTCAATGTATAATAAATATGGTTCAGTATACTGTTTTATTGTTGTTGTTGATGTTTGTTTGTTTTTTAATAGAGCACTATTTCAGTTTTGGTTCAGTATCCATTTTAAAAACTATCGGTTGATTAATAGGTATCGGCCAGTGTGGTCCACTATCGGTCGACCTCTAAATTATTACCATAAACTGCGTAAGCTCAACAATATGTTAAATTAATAAACTGATAAATGATAAAAGCATTAAATATAATGTTAAATAAGACACTGTTACCTGCAGTATCCTTGTTTTGTTGTTGTAAAGTGGTGTGTGTGGGTGAGATTGATGTGCTTGTCTCCGTCTCATTCTGATTAGAAGTGCTCCCTATATGATGAGTATTTGATCAAATCAAATGTTTATTGTATACTTTTATCACAGATATGAAATAAAAACATTAAATATATTGTAAAATACACTTTTACCGTTTACAGTTTCTGTGTTTTGTTGTTGTAAAGTGTTGCGTGTGGGTGAGATTGATGTGCTTGTCTGAGTTTTTTTCTGATTAGAAGTGCTCCCTATGAGTATTTGATCAAATGAAATGTTTATCTTATACTTTTTCACATTTATAAAAACAAAACAAAAAAAATAACATTAAATATTATGTAAAATACACTTTCACCTGTGGTGTCTTTGTTTTGTTGTTGTATAGTGGTGCTTGCGGGTGAGATTGATGTGCTTCTCTGAGTTTCTTTCTGATTAGAAATGCTCCCTACGAGTATTTGATCAAATGAAATTTTATCTTATACTTTTTCACATTTACAAAAAACAAAACAAAAAAAAAAACATTAAATATTATGTAAAATACACTTTTACCTGTGGTGTCTGTGTTTTGTTGTTGTAAAGTGGTGTGTGTGGGTGAGATTGATGTGCTTCTCTGAGTCTCTTTCTGATTAGAAGTGCTCCCTATATGATGAGTATTTGACCAAATCAAATGTATATCTTACACTTTTATCACAGATATGAAATAAAAACATTAAATACAATGTAAAATACACTTTTACCTGTGGTGTCTTTGTTTTGTTGTTGTATAGCGGTGCGTGTGGGTGAGATTGATGTGCTTGCCTCAGTCTCTTTCTGATTAGAAGTGCTCCCTATTTGATAATGAGCATTTTGTCAAACAAAATATTTAGCTTTTAAACCCTTTTTGGTCACACTTCACTTTAGGGACTAATTCTCACTATTAACTAACTATTAACCATGACGTTTGCCTCAGTAAACTCCTAATTTCCTGTTTATTAATAGTTAGTATGGTAGTTGTCCTGCTACCCGATCTCATGAAAGTGCGTATAAATAGTACGGCAAATAAAAACGAAAACTCGTGGTATTGATACGCAAAAATGGACTTTGGCGTGTATATGCTACGCGATAGGTAGGGTTAGGGTTGTGGGGTAGATGCGTATCATATGTACGCGAAAACTGAGTATCATATGCAAGCCAAAACAAATTTCGTATCATATGCACGCGAGAACTGCGTATTATATGCACGCCAAACACACGCGTGTCATATAAACGCCAAAGTCCATTTTTGCGTATCAATACCACGAGTTTTCGTTTTTATTTTGGCGTGCTATTTGTACACATTTTCATGTTAGGTTTAGGTTTGGGGTGCATTAGGGAATCTAAAATATGATCGTGCAGAATAAGGCACTAATGTGTGCTTTATAAGCACTAATAAACAGCCAATATGTTAATAATAGACATGCTAATAAGCAACTTGTTAATAGTGAGAATTGGTCCCTATACTAAAATGTTACCTTTTTCAAGAGATATGAATAAAATCATGAAATATGATGTCAGTTACTTCAATATAAATATGAATGAATTTTTAAAATCTAAATGATTTATAATTGATGTTAATAAATTCATATTTAACAGCAAATAATATACTAGCATTAGCCATATTAAATTATAAGAATACTGTAAAATTTCGATTTTAATAGAACATTTTAAAAACTCATCTTGAAAATCTTTACTTGTGATTGACTATAAAACACTGACTGTGATAATATGTCAAAAGAGGATAATCAGTACCTTTCTCATTTGATTTAAGGGTTTCTGGAGCCGTGTGTGAGGGTGAGGGGCCTGATGCTAAAAGGAAAAGCAAGTTCATTTTAGGTAGCCCAGACAGTATGGGATATACAATTGCTGGAAGACCAACTACAATACATACAAAACCAACTTGTACAGACAGAAATGATATTTTCTTATTGTATGTACAGTGTTACTTGCAACAGTAGCCTAAAATAATGCCTTTGCTATTGATTAATATTATTTTGCTGCCTGTATGCCTACAGCAGATGACATCAGTCAAAAAAGTCAAAAGTTGAAGAGATGAAAAAAGTTGTGACATTCGATTAAAGATAATCAAGGCATGTACTTTCCCAACAGAATAACGTGCACTGACAAATCGTGTGTAAGACCAGGATTGTGTATTAAAAAAGTACGAAGCGTCTATTTTGGTTTCATGATTTTAAATGTTCAAACTCTGCTTCAACAAACGGCAATAAAAATTTAAAAAATTAAGAAAAAAGGCCAAAATGTTACAAAGCTACATATTACATCTTAAATGACTATTATTGCAGCACAGGAACTGGATTTTTGATTAACAAAAATAACTGTTTTATAGTAACTATATTGCAGGATTTTTAAATGTGATGCCTGGTGTAGCCTTAAAGGGCTTGCTTGGGTCTCAACAAACAAACAAACAAATAAATTAATAACACCTCATGCTGAGTAATATGCTCGCAGCATGGCATGATGGGAAGCTGGAGGTCAGAGTGTGAGAGATTGTGTGTGAGAGTATAATAATGCAGGAGTGTGAGTTTGATGCCAGCTTTACCTGTGGTGGTGACTGCAGGTGTGTTTGGTGAAGGGGTGGGAATGGAGAGATTTGTTTGAGTGACTGTAATGATAGATTGACAGCATGAACAAGTTGAAGTTTTCACTGATATTCTATGACCCGTATGTTCAAATCAGGAACAGCATAACAGAAACAGAGCAACACTTACCTGCATCGCTTGTTCCTGCATCTGTGGAAAGTGTGAGATTAAAAACCATATTAATCACCTTCATCAGAATTACATTGTGCAACTGAACCTTTTATCACTGAATTATTTCTGAGACTCAACAGACTGAATGGCTTTTGTGCCAAAAGGTGATTTCTCCTGCTTTTTAAAAGACTTTGCTCTCCTAACTATACATGATTATGTGGCTAAATTAATTTTATTATTGGCACTTAGCAATGTTTTTTTTCTGCTCCCAGAACAGATGTGTGATATGTGATCTATAACGCAAATGTTTTCAAAAACTAATGAATATGATTATTGGAAGACGAGCTACATCTTTTCACCTACAAGTAACCCAAGCGCTTCATTACTGGTTCTGATGCAAGCTGTGTGGTTAAACTGTGTTGTTGTGGGATGCGTGTAGAAATACTGTGTATATTGGCATCTGTTCCCAGGATAGGGGTCACATATTCATTTAAAACTTACCTTTACAGACTTTAAAGTCAACATGAAAAGCCATTCACTTTTTCCATTATTTGCAACGGCCATCTAAAATAATGCCTTGGCTATTGTTTAATATTATTTTGCTCCCCATATGTGTGACCCATATCTATTTATCACGTGAAGACAGCAGCCAAAAAGAGAAAAGTCAAAAGTTGAAGAAATTGAAAAGGTATGAGATTTTGATAGGAAAAAACTTCTAATATATTAAGATTAGCAACATTATAAAAATATAACACTGCTCATGAGCAGCACTGATGATCAGATTTTGAAGGAGAGTTTGCAGTGCAGCATGATGGGAGGATGGAGGTCAGAGGTCATGAGTGGGACAGATTGATTGAGAGAGATACTGTATAATGCTGGAGTGTGTGTCTGCTGTGGTGATGCTTGTTGTTGTGGTTACCTTTATCGTTAGGTGAGGCAGAGGTGAGAGCAGTGGGTTGCGTGATGGTGTTGTTGGATTGGTCAGCACTGACACCTAATTGACATAATTATATAGTTTAAACTGGATCCAAAAACAGTCTATGTGCATAAAATTGACACATTTTCCATCGGATTAATGAACCAAATGCAGCACTAACCACAAAAAGATATATATATATATATATATATATATATGTTATATAACATGCTATTTAATACTTACCATTTATTAATATTTGTTAATTACATTTGTTTACATGAACTAGCAATAAAAACAGAAATACTTCTAAATATTGTATTGTTGAAATGCTTCAGAAACTGTAACAAATGTAATGCTCATTAGTTAATATTAGTTAATGCATTAACTAATGGGACATCATTGTAAAATGTTAATGAAGTTTATATATTTTTATTCATCCAAGACAGATGAATTTGCACCAAAACACCATCAAATTTGATTGGGTGTACTACCTTCAATGTCAACAATAAAAGACATGAGAAGTTAAAGTTATTACTATTTTTCATAATTGCATAATTATTCATAAAAACGTATGTAATATAAACTTATATCATATAAACTGTCCAAAAATATGTGCAAATCCCCAAAATATGTTTGAAAACACTTCTTTTTTTTTTTTTTTTTAGAAAATGGTATACACATATTTAACTGTCTACATCTAAGAACTTGCCACATGTGTTTTAAACTAGATTTGAATAAGATTTCTCCTTCTGATCATCTCATACATCCTTACTTGTCTCTGACTGCTGCAAGAGAGCATGTCAAAAGAGGATGATTATTACCTGTTTCACTTAATTTTGTGGTTTGTTCAGAAGTGAGTGTGGGTGAGGGGTCTGATGCTAAAGGGAAAAGCAGGTTCATTTTAGGTGGTCTAGTACAGGATTTACTACAAACTTCACTTTTACAAAAGGTCAAAGGAGTGTCTTCTATCAAGTCATGCACTTTCAAATTTACTGCCAACAATAAAAAGATATTCAATGACTTTCACATCAACAATAAAATATATGGGAAGTATAAGCTGAAAAATGACTTAATATTCTTTAAATTGTTGATATTTGCATGTATGTATATATATATATATAGATATATATAGATAGATAGATAGATAGATAGATATAGATATAGATATATAAGTTATCCAAATATGTTTGTTTAATATGTTTAAAATATTTTACAATATCTAATAATACAAATATATTATTTTTTAAATATATAAAACACACACAGTAAAAACACATTTTTAAATGATGTGCTTGATGGTTGCCACTTCACATATTCAGAGTTCCTTTTTTTGTCGAAATAATATAAACATTTTCAACAAATGTCTAAAATCGAAGAACTTGCTACATGTTTTAAAACAGATTTGAATAAGATTTCTCCTTTTCATCATCTCGTACATCCTTATGTCACTGGATGCTGTAAGAGTGCATGTCAAAAGAGGACGACTATTACCTGTTTCACTTGGTTTTGTGACTGGTGGAGGAGTGTGTGTGTGTGAGGGGTCTGTGACTGAAGGGAAAAGCAAGTTCATTTTAGGTGGTCCAGTACAGGATTTAACTACAAACTTAAAAGACCAAAGTGTCTTCTAGCAAGTTGTACACTTTCAACTCCTTTGATGATGCCAATGTTTTAAATGATAAAAGGTAGAAATATAGAACCTGATTTTAATTTTCACTACAACAGCACTGCATTTGAAACATATACCAACAATTCTTTCAGAAAATAATGCATTGATGATATAGGGAATTTACAGAATATTTAAAATTTATAGAACTTATAGAAATTTGTGCTCTAAAACGGATGGATGGTCTGAGGAAAAAAAAACTGTGTAGAAACAATTTTCACTCAGAAATTGCTAGCAAATTTCACAAATAATTCTAAAGACAAGTAAAGTAAGTTAAGGTCTTTGCATACTGAGTCCGAAATTTTCGTATGCGTTTTTTCGTATTCGTCATTCTAAAAATTCGTCACGCACAAACACCTCTCAAAATGCTTGCTACAGATACGAAAATCACCGAAAATTCAACCCGATCCAAATTTTTTTATGACGGATGAAAGTTTCGGAGGCAGTGTGTAAACGTGACTGACACAACATGAGGTCGTATTTATTTTTTAACGTGCAAAAATTCTGAATGAGAATTTTATTGTAAAACCTATAAAATCGTTTTATTTACTATTTTGCTTACTAAAAAAAAAAAGAAAAAAAAATACAGTGTAGAAATGGCAATATCTTCAATTATTTAACAATTATAATTTGCTTAATACAAATTATCCAGCAAAAACTAAAACACACCTTCACATTACGTATATTCCGCATCTCTTTTCTTTGAAACTCAAGACAGGCTCCTTGTAAAAACTGTCAGCTTTGGTCAGAAAGGGGAAGGGAGTTACTAGCAGTGGTCTGTATGTGGTGCGACCTGGCTGCCATGGAAACGTAGCGTGCACACACACTATTTCAGTTTCTCAACCACAGCTTCCTGTAGCTCAACAAAACCCTTCCCCCTTCTCAAGGCTCTGGCGCTTTGCTTTCTTTTCTTTTGTTCGGCTCAGTGTACGCTGCGTATATGTGGTTCTGGCGGATATATACTGCCATATAACTCACTGTACGTGTGCGGAAGGGGGAGGGGCCAAATGTACTCCTGTGGGTGGGGGTAGATAATTATAGATTACAGACTATAGAAATGCAAATTATATCTATGCAACTCTTCTAAATCTTCTACATGAGAGCTTCGACTACAACTAGAACACAGTAAAATGTTAGACTACTAATCTAATGCAGTGTCAAGATAAAGTATTTTGTGGAAAGATTTGGCAGTTTTGACACTAAGATAGTTAAGATTTATTATTTTTCTAATTCTGAAAATCCCCTAATAGCTTTATTTAACTTTTAACTCTGTACAACTGTAGTTTTAGCTCAGAGTAGCAGTACTTTTCACTTATTTTCTTTGCCGGATGTGGTTTTGCTCGACTTGGTTCACAACTTGAAGCGCATGCATCTTGAGCGTAGCTGTTTTAGCAGGTCCACCCATTACTTGGAACACGACAGAATGAGAAAAGTGACTTTAAATGTCCAGTTTGATGTAGTTTTCTTGTCGTTTTTGAGAGATTCACTTTCAAAAAGTCTTCTTCAAAAGTCTTAATCGCAATGAGGTTCACATAAAACATCGATCTACTGCAAGCTGATATTTAACCTGCTTTTAAAGTTTGATCTACACCTCCAAACTACGCTATATTCACAAACATTGACTATTAAAACAATGCATATTACATATTTCCAATAATAATGCAAGGTAACATAACATAAACAATAATTAAAGCTAATGTTTAGTCTATAAAAGTTCAAATAATTCCTTTAAATCTTAAAAACTGTTTCCCCAACAGAACATGTTTTGGTTTAATCATTTTATTTACAATATATTATGTCATTTCTAATCAATTTTGGAGTTTAAACCTGATTTTCTTCATTCAGAATGGCTTTGGCACCATTACTTAAAATTTTAAGGCAGTAAATTTACTATTATTAGTATTATTAAGTTATTTTTGGTAACACTTTAGTAAAGGGACCAATTATCACTATTAACTAGTTGCTTATTGGCATGCATATTATTAACATATTGGCTGTTTATAAAGCACAAATTCTGCAGACCATATTCTACATCCCTAATCCTACCCAATACCTAAACATCTATCGCGCTAACTATTAATAAGCAGCACAATATCCCAAAGACAACAAAAATAATCGTTAAAATGATTTAAAGGCCACGAAGCTACAGGAAAACACCATGCAAGTCCTTACTAGTTCTTTCCTGACATATCAGACTTCAACTTTCTATTTAAATCACTATTTTTACTTCAACACCAAGGTTGCAACACATATCTACCATCTTTAAAAACACACAAAGATTTGCAGATAGTGTGACAGCTAGTTAAAGGAACATACAGGAAAAAGAAATACAGTAATTAAATTAATTCAACTTTATAGTCTTCTCTCTTTTTTGAATTATTGTTAGTTTTTTTTAAAAACTGTGCCACTTCCTTTCAGTCTCCTAACCTAATGAAGCCAAAGCAGTCGCCACAACTGAAAATAATGCACACTGGGTCAACGCAATGCAACATAGGCCTAGATACATACCGCAGAGTTCATGTACCTACAGCCTTTGTGACTTAAATGGCTCATTCTTAAGATGCAGACATGAAATCATCAATCAGTCCAATGACAAGACTTGACTTGATATGAATTGTGTGTACAACAGATGCTGTAAAAATTGAATAATGTAATAAAACCAAGTTTTGCCGAGTAATAAAGTGTAAAGTTTTAGAAACTGGCAAGTTATGAGTTCTTTTAATGCAAGACACTAAATAGGAAATGCTAAAACAATTATTTAATTGTTGCCTTAGTGGTTTCACACACATTGTGCAGTTGATGCCTTCAGGAGATCAAGATTTCACACTTGAAATTACTTTAGTCGCTGTAACCTATTTGAGTCAGGTTGATTTGGTCATATTAAATCATATTTTTTGATATTTTTAAATGTATATCTGTCTAACATCCACCAGTGTTCAAAATGAAAATGTTCATACAGCATCATTCACATAATTAGTAATTGAAAGAACAGTTAACTCCAAAAAAGAAATTTGCGTCATTGTTAACTCACCCTCATGTTATTACTTTTTTTTTGTTTGTAGACCACAAAAGCAGATGTTGTATGTTTATGCTGCTGGTTTCCATGAGCTGACAAGCTCCACAAATGACCAAAAAGCACAATCAAATCCACATGCAGTATATTCCTAGTCTTCTGAAGTCATATGATAGATTTGTATGAAGATTGAAGACTTAAATTTCGGCCTGTTCCTCACACAAAGATATTTTACACCTTCAGAGGCCATATGAACTACTTTTATGATACATTTAGTCATTTTTGAGGCTCAAAACCTTTGGTCGCCATTAACTTTTACTGTACGGAAAAGTGCAGCATGAACATTCTTCTAAATAGCTTCTTTTGTGTTCTACAAATGAAAGAAAGTCGTGCAGTTTTGGAACAATATGAAAGTGAGTAAATGATGACAGAATATTCATTTTCAGATGAGCCTTTCCTTTAAATAAAGATACGGACAAATAAAGACACTGAAATAAGCCTGAAAAGTAGATTTCATGAATATTCCCATGAGCACTGACTCTTAAGATCTTTCGATGCCTTTCTTCCTTTTCTATGTGATTTGCATGTACAGTACAGTCACAAGGATTCTCATCCGCTTTCAAGCCACAACACTTTTAAATATAGTGAAAAGACATTTCTATGCAACATGCCTCACAACACTTTTTCTGCGACTCTCACAAGCACCATTTTAGCCGGCAAATTTACGAGATGCAGAAACCGGCTCAAAATGGAACAAGGAAGTGGTCAGAGGCCTGTGCAGCGAGGCATCATGTTCAAGAGTATCATGCAATGTGACACTCAAAAGACATTCAAATGATTAATACAATACAATACAATACAATACCATATAATATAATATAATATAATATAATGCCTAACGTGCACTCAAAATGTCTTAAGAAAAATCACGTATATGACCACTGATTTTCTTTTTGTGTGATTTGAAATTGTAACTTATGATATTGTAATGTGATGATATTATTATTATTATTATTATTATTATTCTCTCTCGCTCGCTGGAAATTTATGCAACAATATCCTGCCCAGGGTCTACAGATGCAAATCTATGCATGCTATGCAAGCTATCTAGCCAACTCTGGCACAGCGTTTGCACAGCGTTTGTGCACTTAATCTTCTGGGTTGATTATGTTCTCATTCATTTTTTTTTTTTTTTTTTTTTTCTGGATGAGGCACCGCCCCTGGAGAAAACACCCTTTTAATTTACAGTACATGTAAATGTACCTATTGATGACCAACCAGAAGGCAGTACTTGAACAATTTGTTTTATATTTCCTTGTATTATTTATTTATTTATCTATTTAAATTCCATGTTTTTATGCAGTAAAAATACTAAACATAATTTAAATGTAAATGAGTAAATTCTATGTAATTGAAAATATCGAAAAAACATATTACACAATTCTAAAATGTACATATACTGTATTACACTGAAATATATTAAATAAAAATATATTATATTATATTATTAAACATGCAAAAAAATACAAATTTCAGTTGCTGATGCAATAGCCTGATGCAATTTTCCCACAATACTCCAAAGGACTCAACTCAAGAACATCAAAAACGGCTCTTCACAAGAAGAACCTAAGAACCTTTACTTTTAAGACAGCAGAACATAGCACTCTATTAAATAACAAAGAGATCCTCAACAGCATCCATCAGAATGTGTCATGTGAAAACAGGGATGACTGATTGACAGCTTGGCCTTCACACCGGTCAAATCTAGCAGAACCTCGAGCGAGTTTGAGGGGATACGCCCAAACCAGCCAGATCTTTGACAGCTCCTTTACCAGGTAATACAATCTAGAACCAAACACACCTCTCGCAAGTGTCCCGCCGCAGAAACTTTCAAAAAAATCACGTTAGGCATTTTACAAAGCGCCCTTTTGCAACATTTCGCTAGCTCTGTCTTTACTCCGATCTTGTACAAAGCAACAACTTCTCACTTTGGCCGTCTAAAGATAATTCCCCTTCTTCTTTTTGAACAACGGTGGCGATTCTCAGTAAAATAATAATATTTCTAACAAACAAAACTTAAACTAAACTGAGGACTCAGGCGCCAAAATAAGTTTACCCTGCATATACATATTAAGATTTAATTATCATCGACATCCCTGTCAAGATTCGAAGAAACACTCATTTACTAATTCATTTTATGTTAGTATTTTGTGTTACGACTAGTGATGGTAAATACGCTTCAATAAACTCTATTTACTATTGAGAGATATGTAATAACACAACACAGAAACTGGACCAAAATATCAATTAATCTACACCACAACAATGAGCATCTATGCAAACAATTAATTCACAAAATGCCACATAATACAAAACACAGCAGTAAATATAATAATAATAAAAAAAGATAATATATATACATATACCATCGCAAATTTGCTTGTAAATATATATTTTTAAAAAATTATAAAAAAAACCTGTAAAAATAAAATTTCGTACTTACATAAGACCAAGCACAGGACCAAAACCAAAGGTCCTAGTGCAAAAAATCTCGCCATATCCAAAAGGTTCAAAAGCCGCTTCTAAGACACCATATGTCCTATTTGAAACAGACACAGATCTGGGTTAACCATCAGAAAGCGTACTGGCTTTTTGGTCTCTCTTGCTCTGTTTTCATGTAAACTTACGTGTTCTCATGCGTCTAATCAGTCGGTTCTGTTGCCGGTGAGTTTTCACCTTCAAAAAAATCCTTAAGCTGGTTTTTTGGGTCTAGAGACAGCAGAGCAGTGTCAGAGACACTCTCCTCTTCAGCTTTGCGTTAAGGCCCTTTCTTAACAGGAAGTTGCATTTTCATCTACGCCACACATCTCTCGCCTTCTACTGTGTCGTCCTTCAAATGGGAAATGAGACAAAATGATCTCATTTTTGCTTCTTTTTTTTCCGACAACCTGCATCCACAGTGAGAGCAGCACCTTCAGAAGATGCACATTTAAAACTAAAATCATCTCCACTTGAATGTGTGAACATTTCAAATCAAACGTCAAAGACAAAAAGTGTTCCAATACTTTCACAAGGAACTATATATATATATATATATATATACAGTGCTTTGCAAAAGTAATCATTCATTTTTTCCATGTTTTGTTATGTTGCAGCCTTATGTTAAACTGCTTTAAATTACATTTATTCCACATCAGTTTACACTCCACACACCACAACGGCAAAGCAAAAACAGAACTGTCACAACTGAAATAAGTACATTGCATAAGTATTCAAACCCTTAACTCATTACTTAGCTGAAACACCTTTACAGCCTCAAATCTTTTTGGGTATGATGTGACAAGATTTGCTCATCAACATTTGGCAATTATCTGCCATTCTTCACCTCATCTGTTCACCTCTCAAGCTCTGTCGGGTTGGATGGGGGCGGTTGCACATTTTCAGGTTTCTCCAGAAATATTTGATTGGGTTCAAGATCAGGCTGTGGCTGGGCCACTCAAGAACATTCACAGAGTTGTCTATAAACCACTCTTGCTGTGTGCTTAGGGTCATTGTCCTGTTGGAAGGTGAACCTTCTGCCCAGTCTGAGGTTCTGAATGCTCTGGACTGGGTTTTCATTAAGGCTATCTTAATATTTTGGTGCATTGAGCTTTTCTTCTACTCTGATGAGTCCTTCAGTCCCTGTCGCTGAAAAACAGCCCCACAGCATGAGGCTGCTACCAGCGCACTTTACTTTTGGGATGGTACTCTGCAGGTGATGAGCAGAGCTGGTTTCCTTCAAACATGATGCTTGGAATTGAGGTTCATCAGACCAGATAATCTTGTTTCTCACAGTCATTTAAGGTTTTTTTTTTTTTAATCTTTTTGGCAAAGATGTTAAAAACCTGCTATTTGCTTTGTCAATATGGTGTATGGAGTGTAGGTTGATGCAGAAAAAAGTAATTTAAAGCAGTTTAACAAGGTTTCTACATAACAAAATGTGAAAAAAATTAAGGGGTTTGAATACTTTCGCAAGGCCCTGTATGTATGTATATATATATACATACACATACACACATACATAATGTGTACACAATGTACCAGAATAGGCCATCTTCTACAGGGGCGGTGGCTCATAAAAATTTTGAATAAGAAAATGATCAATACAGGAGCCAAAAATACAAGAAGAAATATTACAAAACATGAGCTCAGTTAGTGTTTAAAAAGCAGATTTTCTCATTGTGTTTTCAATGATATTCTAACACTTGGCAAGATTGTGAGGAGGCATAATTATAAACATAATTATTATACAAACTATGAAAAGATCTGTGGGCAAGGTGGCGACCATTCTAGTCTTTTAAATGAAAACTACACCTTTGTGCCTGCGAGGATTTGACTCACGGTCAAAAAAGATAAATATTAATAAACTCCAAAGCCAGTGATGTGACTTTGCCTCCTCGCTTCGCAAGTCCACCACACACCATTAATACTAACATATATTTTACAGAAGAAAGAATGTTTAAATTTTCTTAACATTTTGTTGTCACTTTGTGACTTCAATGGTTTTGTACACCGTAATAATGTTATAAAATCGATATATGTTACTAGAAGCCCTAGTGTGAATACAACCATGGCCAAAGAGTTTGGCTTTTTTTTTTATCCCATAATAGTATAAATGTATCTGCTAATGTATATTTACATTTTTTTTGTATTTTAGGATCTCTTTTGAATGATTGATATCTTCTATGCACTGATTTGCTTACTTAATGTGACCAAACTAATCTATAATATATGAATTTCTCAAGAGAAGTGACGTTTTTTGGATTTAAACATGGGTCATGTAGACACAAAACGGTATCATTATGATATTGATTTTTCATTCTCAATTTACATGAATGACTGGTACATGGTGATGTCAAACTCAAACATTTTCTTCTCTCACATGGCTTACAAAACTTTGTCGCTTCTTGACTATTTCTCACTTTCCAAGCTACTCTGCATGTAGGCAGTGCTGCAAGATACCACTTCCTTGCTTGTTCTTTTTTTCTCTCCTCTCTTTTTTTGGTTTCCCGCCTGTTTGAGGAAGTAGCACAGAGAGAGAGGCGTGCAAAGATGAAAACTCAACGTGACAATCTACTGACTGTATGAACACAGATAACAGAGTAAGATAGTAATGCACTTTAAATATTGATTATTAGTGAAGAGAATTCAAAGAGACTGATTACTCAAGATGGGAATTCTTTTAGATCCCTGTGTATCAAAATATAGTGAATCAAAAGTACATGCATATGTAAATTCCTCTTTTCTTTACTTCTCTTTAGCACTTTAAGAGAAACTGTAAGTAAAATTAGTCATTTTTTCCGCTTTTTTTTTTAGTCAGTCACATCACTTTTCAGAAGATGCACGCCAGAGTTTATAAAATCAGCTTCCTGTGAAACTTGTGGCAATGATACCAAGTATTAGTGAGAATGTTCTCAGGCTAAATCTGCTTTGATGAGGTTCGGGTTTTTAAATGGTTTCATCACATTAGATGCATCAAAAATGGCCTTTGCTAAAATGGAAAAAAAAAATCATGCTATTAAAGTGTAAAACAAGGTATAAAACCTCAAATAGACATTACAATAAAATAGTAGGTGGTGGGTAGTTGGCTCAAAGGGTAATCAACCACTTCCGGAAGTCTGTTCTCTCACTCAAATGCACATTTGCAATTTTGCACAAGCAAATGCACATTCAGGCACATGAACTCCACCTACATTTGCACAAATTGTTATAGCCGATGAGTAATTCCAGTACTGCAGATTGAAGACTTTAAAAAAGTACCTTTCGACCCACAACAAGTGTACTTGCTAAAAATCAATGTAAAAGTGGCACATTACAGCAAAATATTCAAGCACCTCAACACTGTCATTTGATTTTTGACTGATTGTGTATTCAACAATAATCCAAATTACAATTTGGAAGAAAATGTGAGAAGTGTTTCCCCTGTAGAGTTTGTTCCACAAGGAGATATAACCAAACTTAATGCCTGATGACCCTCCTGGAAAAAACAACAACAACAACAAAAAACAGGTCTTCCAGCATGGTCATAGCTGGTTTGCAGGCTGGTTTTAGATGGGTTTTGACCATTTCGTTAGCTGGTCAGGCTGGGAGACCAGCTGACCAACAAGGTAAAACCAGCTTGGCCATGCTGGGAGACCAGCTTGATCAGCTCAGTCAGACCAGCTAAATCCAGCTACTACTTACTGTTAGACCAGCCAACCTGGGCTGCGTTTCCCAAAAGCAACTATGGTCGCAAGTTCTGCCATTACAGACAGAGTTCAATGGAACTAACAACCATAGTTAGCTAACAAGCTTTTGGGAAACACACCACTAATTAGGCTGGTTTTAGCTTCTTTTTTCCCCCAGCTGGGATACAGCAACATTTGCGTCATTTGATTTTTGACTGATTGTGTATGTAACAACAAACCAAAAGTATATTTTTACATTTAGGAAGAAAATGTGAGTGGTTGAATGGGCAAAACTCACTAGTGTTTTGCAGATTTAGGTCACTAAAATTTTAATGCCTGAGGTACACTCTTAATGCCTGACGAAACAAATACTGTGCATAATAATATGGATAAAAATATAACACTGAACATCACAAGAAATAATTTTTAAATACAAATTACGTTATTTGGATGCTATATAGGCTAAGTTAGCAGGCTAATCAGCTAGCAGTGTGATAGTATAACAAACAGTATGCAAAACGTAAACGTAAACGTAAATGAATAAAGAATGAGAAATGTTTAATTTCACAGTCTACAGCTTTGGTCATAACAACATTTCTTGAGATTTTAAATCAGGCACTAAATAAAGTACCCATTAAAAGTTTTTGTAGCCAACTGAATCACATTGGGGTCCCAATTCGGACTCTAAGTTAAATTCATTGAAACATCTGAACAATGTTAATCATGTTGCTGTGTGTTGTTTTTTTTTTTTAGCTGTTTTATCAACAGCTAATCTGATTGCTAAGTATTAGCATTTCTACTCAACTAGCTGCAGGATTTGAGATCTTATTTATGTCTGTGATGCAAACAATGTGGGATGAGTTACACAACAATGTTTAGTTCAAATATTTAACCTCATATTGCAACAATAATAATGAGGCTAGCCTTAGCGCAAGCACCGCTAATACACGTTTTAGCATCTGTACAACTTTGCACACTATATTTTATTATCTAGACCCTTTAGTCTTTAGTTTAAGTACCTTGTTGACAGAAATAATCTTAATATTCAGTTTATAAATAAACGAGAAGAACTCTGCAATTCTAGGCTAACACAAATTATGCTAAGCTAAGTACCATTTGATCAAAATGCAGATTTGATGGGTGCATTCTGTCTGACCTGGTCTGAAAGCTGTTACCTGTGTGTGGACAGGAAATAACTACACATGTACCGATTAATCCTGCTGGTTACATTCCCTGTTTTTCTCAGACCTTTCGACCTACTCCAGCACCTTTCGAGAGACTGCTACAGGACAAAACCAGTCCTCTGACCTCAAAGATATCTTTGTTGCACTTGCAACCATATTTCTCATGTTTTGTGGCTGTCTGGCACTGGTCCACATGATGGTGTACCACCTGCTTACATAAATATCTCAGGGGCATAGCGCCGTGTGCTAGCAATGGCTGCATCCCAATTCTTGGCTGTGGAATGCAAGATTAAGGATAACGCAACTCTAATCATAGTAAAATAGTGAAAATAGTATGCTTTCAGATACTTAACTGCATGTCATTGCAATTTAATAAAAATGTATTACAGTTAAAAATATTTATAACAATTAATGTTTCATATATTAAATATTAAATAATAATCAAATATTAAATAATATACAATTATTGTATTTATAATTGCACGTGTGATGAAGTTGCAATTTAGTACATTTAAAATATATTAACTTTAGGTGTAATACTGAATAACAAGCTACAGTTAAAATAAAAGTACTTTACATGTGCTCCAACACATCAACAAACAATGCACTTCTTTAAAGGATGAGAAAAGATTATTATATCCCAGTGACTTAAAATGTACTTTATAGTAAACGTTTTGGTAACACTTTAGAATAGGGAACACTTATTCACTATTAACTATGACTTTTCCCTCAATAAATTCCTAATTTGCTGCTTATTAATAGTTAGTAAGGTAGTTGTTAAGTTTAGGTGTTGGGTAGGATTAGGAATGTAGAATAAGGTCATGTAGAATAAGGCATTAATATGTGCTTAATTACTACTGATAAATGGCTAATATTCTA
Source organism: Tor tambroides (assembly GCA_021397915.2). Classification (NCBI taxonomy): domain Eukaryota; kingdom Metazoa; phylum Chordata; class Actinopteri; order Cypriniformes; family Cyprinidae; genus Tor; species Tor tambroides. The sequence goes on along the minus strand of JAFVLL020006002.1, from coordinate 6,808 downwards.
GTAATATGCATGCTAATAAGCAACTAGATGAGAGACCCTAAAATAAAGTGTTACCAAACTTTTAATTTGACATTATTACAAAGTGCACTTTTTTAAAAGTGCACTTAAGTGACCTTTTATTTCATTACTAGTACTTTATCTGCTATAACAATTTTGTAAATATATACTTTTAAGGTTTGAAGCAGACAACATTGAATACAATTAAGCACTTTTTTTTTTTTTTAACAAAGGCAGAAGTGCCTGGATAGCAAACTATTTGCTGTGGGCTTTTATTCATTCTTGTTTTAGGGGTTTATATTGCCCACAAGCTATTGTGGTAAGGAAAATGGGTTTGTATCAGTTGTAGAAACTGTGAAAACATGTCCACAACACATTTGACACAGATGATTTCTGAGCGAAACAAGATATTAAAAAAAGAAGAAAGAAAGAAAGTAGGGCAGCACTTGATTCTATCTACTGGTTGGATTGTAAAAAGTGGCTGTTACATATCAAAATGGAGGTCACTGGAGGAGAGAAGCTGAAAATTAAGAGAAATTGGTGATGTCAGCAAAGAAGGAAAATCGAAATATTCTTCAATTTCTGAATAACTTCCGTCCCATTTCTGTTTCACCATTTATTTCAAAGGTTTTAGAAAAAATTGTGTTCGACCAACTGCAGTTCTTTCTAAATCTTAACTGTATTACTGAAATTTTTAAATCTGGTTTTAAATCTGCTCATAGTACTGAAATGGCCCATCTTAGAGTGTTAAACGATATCCTTTTAGCTACTGACTCCGGTGATTCTGTGGTCCTGGTTCTTGTGGTCCTGTGATCTCTGGTAGATTTATCAGCACCGTTTGATACTGTGGACCACTCTATTTTGATATCTAGATTAGAGTCAGACGTGGGCCTAAAAGGTACGGTCCTTAAGTGGTTTCAGTCATTTTTATCTGACAGAAAATTCTTTGTCAAACTAGGTAACGTCTCTTCCTCTGTTGCTCATCTCACCTGTGGCCTCCCTCAAGGCTCGATATTGGCACCCTCCCTTTTTTCCCTGTACATGGAGAAAATACATCTAAGAAGACATGGGGTATCTTTTCATTTCTATGCTGACGATACCCAGATTTATTTACCTATTAAGAGAAATGATCCTTCAGCACTTGGTACTTTACTAAGGTGTTCAGACAAGGTCAAAATCTGGCTAGCTCAAAAAAAAAAATTAACGTTAAATCAAGATAAAACAGAGGTGGTTGTTTTCAGTCCTACTGATCATTCTCAGGCTACCAGCCTAGATCTGGGCAGCTTATCGGCCTTCAGATCTTCTCGTGTGCGAAATCTGGGTGTCCATTTTGATGAGTCATTCAAATTGGATAAACATATCTCTTCTGTAATTGGTTCCAGTTTTTGACAACTCTGCTTGCTGTCTAAAATCAAACACTTTTTAAATGTTACGACATTGGAGATGGCTGTCCACGCTTTTATTACTTCACGCTTAGATTACTGCAACTCACTATATTGTGGTATTTCAAAGCCACAAATTACTTGCCATCGATTGGTCCAAAATGCTGCTGCTAGATTTCTTCAAAATAGTCGCAAATGTGACCACATCACCCACATAACTGAGGGCCCTCCATTGGCTGCCTATTCAATTTAAAAATTCTCTTACTGGTATATAAATCTTTACATAACCAAGCCCCTAGTTATCTCTCAGCGCTGCTGCATTTTTATACTCCCACTAGAAGTCTAAGATCCAGTGATCAGAATCTCCTTTTAGTTCCTCAGTCTAGACTTAAACGTAGAGGGGATCGAGCTTTTCTGTGGTTGGGCCTCGGTTATGGAACAATCTGCTGCTTGAGATTAGAGTGGCACCTTCCCTATCCATTTTCAAGTCACTTTTAAAAACACACTTGTTCGATCTGGCCTACTAATATCCCATTCTTATTACATTGTATTATGGTCTTGATTATTACTCTGTCTTCAGAATGTTTATCTGTCATTCCTTTTGGTTTTTAAATTCACGTTTTTTGTCATGACCTCCATTCTCCACATGACCTCATAATGATGCCAGCTGCATTGTCAGGAACTGCCAGATGTCTTTGGGAGGTAAGAAATGAAGCTCATATGAAATAAAATAAAATAAAATTAAACCAATCAGTCAGTCATTCAGTCTGACAACATAAAGGGGTCCTGTGGGAACCAATAGCTGAACATTTTCACTTTCCACAGAGTAAATCCAAAGATTTCACCATAGAGAAGCAGAGCAAAGAGGAAGAGTGCATAGTTTGCTTAATTTTGTGGTTTTTCAGACCTGCCCCTCCCGCTCATACTACAGCTGCAGCACGCTTAGGCCACGCCTCTTCATTTTTACATACTTAAGTGCTTGGTAGTTTAAAAATAGAGATTTCATCAGCCACTGACACACCAGCGATCTTCGGATCTTTGTGCTTTCTTCAAATAGATTTACAAGAATAACCTAGCTTGCATGCTGTAGATCATCTGCTTATCATGACATACAGTACAAGGGAGAAATGGTTATATAGATGAGTTTTAACACCACTGATATTTAATGTCCCATACTTACACTGCACACTGAAAGTATGTACTTTGCCAATTTATGGTTGATTAGTAAAACATACTAGTTTTGGAACATACAATAATAGCACAGGTGGGTCCAAAAACAGGTTGAGTGATGGTTTTTGGTGGTTTTGACATTTTGATGCAAACATTTCAGATCAGAAATTCTTTAGACCAGAACAATGAACTCATGCTTTCTTGATCTGATACTGAACAGCTGTATGTAGATAAGCAGGTGGGTGCTTCAGATTGTGAGATGATTCCTTTGTCAGACTTTGTGGTAGCGTGGCAAATTCTGTCCAGCCTCTCTCAGTGGGGAGGCCATAAGAAAAGGTTACAAGATTTAGTTAGCCTCCTGTCTACCCCGCTTCTGAGGCATGGTAGTAATCAAAGTGCACCAGATAGGAGACAGGAAATTTCTCAAGCGTAAGACATCTACCCCTACCAGAGAGAGAGATGCAGATTTCTATAGCTGGTACCTTGTTGTACCCAAAAAGGACAATCTGAGGGGCCTGAACCATACTATACAGAACATACAGAATCAAGAATGCTAAGTCTCAGACTCAGTGTCACAAATTCAATTCAGGGATTGGTTTGTGATGACCAATCTAAAGCCTTCTACATGCTGCACGATTTTAGCAATCCTATAAGATCATTGCAGATCACACTGTGCGACATGGATCTAATAAACTTGGGTACAACATGCATGTAGACTGTACAATGATGACACCTTGTGACTCATAGGCTATGACACGTTTCTATAGAAAAATAAAACGCCATCAGCATGCGCTAGTGGTAAACAAAAAGAGCATGATGAATCACACTTTGGCAGTTGTAGTTTTTATGTGTGCTGAAAAAAGAGGAAGGAATAAGAGCTTGAGGTAAGCACTTTTAAGTTTTAGCGCCATGTCGCACTGATTTCATGTCGTATTTGTATTGGCTGGTCAGTAAACGTGGGTCGTAGCAGTAAACACACTGTGCGATGATCATGCTAAATTTCTGACACAGTCAGAACTATCGTAGGCTATCTTTGGTCGCAAGACCATGACAACGGCCGTTTTTGAACCTGTCTCACTGTGTGATGTAGGACCACCAATTACGAGCCATGATCACCGAAATTGCCACGATTGTTTCACGATGCCAATCTTTCATCTGGGACAGCTGAAAATCATGCAGTGTGTTTCGGGCTTAAAGGAGGCCTACTTTCACATTGACATTCTGCCAGAACACAGAAAGCTTCTCAGATTTGCTTTCGGGGGAGAAGCTTACCAATATCGAGTTCTTCCTTTCTGCCTAGCCTTGTCCCCACACACATTCACCAAGTGCATGGATGCTGCTCTGGCTCTTCTGTGACTCCAGGGCATCTGTGTATTGAATCACATAGTCGATTGGCTCATACTTTCTCCCAATCACGTTTTTAGGGGTAATGCAGGATTCGGCCATGATACAGGCACATTTGTCTCCTGCATATGTGATTTCAATTCTGAACCCTGTAAAAGACTTCAAGCCAGGCCAGGAGCTTTCTGTTTTGAAATTTCAGAGGCTTTTAGGTCTCATGCTGGCAGCAAGAATGGGTCTTCTCAATATTAGACCTTTTCAGTTCTGGCTCAAGAGAAGAGGTTTTCATCCTCTGAATCATGCCTCCCAGATGATAAGACTCATGTGCCGAGAGCTACATGCTCTATGCCTTTGGAAAAAGCCAGTGTTCCTCAACAGAGGTCTGGCATTAGAAGAGCCCTCATCTTTCATGGTACATAAACTGATTTAAGATGAAGGCAGTGTTTCTAGCCCTTAAACACTTCCTTCCACAGCTGAGGGGCTACCACATGCTGGTCATTACAGACAACAGTTTGGTATTTTCTTATATCAACCACCATGGCGGGCTGTGGCTACCTGTAATCCTCTCCTTCGATAGCTCTGCTCCCAGCAGTTTTAACAAGGGATTGCCAGCACTGAGTTCACCTTCTCTTAGCGGCTCCATTCTGGCTGGCCCAGGTTTGGTTTCCAGACCTAATGTCTCTCTTGGATGGCATCTCCTGGAAAATCCCAGTCTGGAGAGATCTTCTCTGTCGAGTGCAGGGGATGATATTTCATCCCTGTCCAGAGATCTGGAAGCTTTAGGTCTAGCCCCTGAGGAAAACCAGTTCATAGTATTTGGACAAAGATACTAAGACAATCCTCAGTGCTAGAGCTCCTTCTGTCAGGATGTTGTATGCCCTGAAATAGCAACTTTTCATGACATGGTGCAGACAGGTGAACCCAGTTATTTGCCTGGTTGGTCAAGTGTTGGAGTTCCTTCAAGATTATCTCTCAGTAGGGGTGGCTTCGACTACCTTGAACGTATATTTGCCGCTATTTCCGCTACCCATATTCTTTTGGATGGAGCTTTGGTTGGGATACTCCCCTTGGTGTCTCGGTTCTTGTGAGGTGCCAGACAGCTGAGGTCTGTCTGGCGGTCATGAGCTCCCTCCTGGGACCTGTCCTAGGAGCCTTAACGAAAGCTCCTTTTGAGCGTTTACACCAGTTAAGAGAGTAGGAGACCTCCAAGCCCTTTTAGTAGCCTCCAACTGCTTGGACTTTGATTTGGAAATGTATCACACCAAATGATTTTGGGTGCAATGTACTGTTTGTCCTGTGGTGGCTGTGACAAAAAAGTAATTGTGCTAAAATTTTTATGTCAAGAGGAAATTACTCAAAGCGAGACTTCTGCTGAGACCATGTGCTTCAGAGAGAGTTTCACATCTACATCAAAGGTACCAAAAAAAAAAGATACAGGTGACAAATATTTAAATTCAGTCATGTTCACATAGTAAGAAATAATAATAAATTATCCAAATGTCAGCTGTTGCTTATATTAGATGTTGTATGCATTAAACCTTGCAAAATCATTTTTGCACTTCCAATCAGTACAGCTTGTAAACGGAGCTTCTCCACTCTAAAATTGGTCAAGAAACATTTGAGAGAGTGAGCAACAGGGGTGTTTTCAGTATTGAATCCAATTAATTTTTGGAGAAGTTGATGTGTTTGCAAGGAAACACAAAAATCGCATAATACAGCTTTTATAAATACACGACAATAATCATAAACAATGATCATAAACAAAACTTCCTGGTCCCCCAATATTGTGGTCTGGAACTGCCACTGGGGTAGGGTAATTATGGGAACTGTCCAGTAGATGCTATACATTTTTCATACAAATAAAGTGCACAGTGATTCAGACTTTAAATGGCTTTTCATTCTGCAAAGCTTCCCTTGTTTTATGCATAAACGTCATACAGTTTTGAAGGGTTAATCTAGATTTATCATTTACAAGTTCAGTGAAATGTTATCTGGCACCTTTGATGACACATGTCAATCAGAGGTGACTTCTCCCTCTTCCCTTTCAAACTGATCCACACAATGCTAAATGAATGATCTCAGCTACATGAATGATTCTATGATTCACTTATTAAGACTTTCTGCCACCTACTGGCAATTTAAGTTTCATATATACTGTAGCCTAAAACTTAATCTCCTGTTTTCACAGACAAGGCTTAAATCTAGTCCCAGACTAAAATGCAAGTCTGGGCTTTTTCAACTGAAAGAAACGTGCACTGACCAATCCTTAAAAAAATATCAGTACCTTTGTTTTGTCTCAAGATGCACACCAGTAATGTTTTTTTTTCTTCTAAGACACATTTATAAAAATTACTTACATTTCCTAGTTGAACTATGACCTAATCCTGGTTTAGTCTAAGCCCTGTTTCTGAAACCAGGCCTATATTTAAAACTTTAATCTCATAAAAATGATTTATGCCTTTTTGTGGGCAGTTTCCCGGACAGAGTTTAAGTCAAATCCTGGACTAAAATGACCTTTAAAACCAGATTAACAGAAATCTGCTTTCTCTGTCATGGTTATAAATAGTCCCAGACCTAATCTAGTCAAGAGTTTAATGAGCCGATTTCCTGGAGGAAGACTACAGCTACTTCAGGACTTCTTTTGTCTTCTTCTTTGAAACACAACATTAGGGTACAACATAATGGTAGGTTTAATTTAAGCCTCACTTTAGTCCTGAAGTAGCTTGAGACTTCCTCCAGCAAATGGTCATGGTCATCATCTGTTACCGTCCCCAAGGGATGCTGGCTCTCAATTATACCTGTCGGTAATTTATCCAGTTGGTCTTTATTTCCAGATTGCCTACCAGTTTTAAACCTTTCTTTTTGGGCATACATACATACATACATGCATACATATATATATACATATACATATATAC